>CM023145.1:4135000-4405000 GCA_013133815.1 Cromileptes altivelis
GGTGCAAACGGGAGGGCGATCACCTGTCACCATTGAAGAAAAAATCCTTGGTTACGATTCCGAAAGAGGATGTAGACGACGCGATTGCCAATGCCATTAGCTCCGCAGTGTTAGCACAGCAGAGTGAGCTCAGCGCACTCATTCAGTCGGCACTGAAAGAAGCGGTCAACAGCATCCTCTTTCTCAGTTAGCGGAACTAACACGAGAAATAAAAGACACCAAAGATACTGTGAGTGAGCTAGCCCAGGGTCTCGAGTCATCATACAAAACTATTCAGAGTAACACGGCTAAGCTTGATACACTACAAGCTACAGTGAGGGCTCTCAAACGTGAAGGCCTTCAGCAACAGGTGGGGGCCTTCAGCAACAGGTGGGGGGACTCACCTCGAAAATCACCCAGATGAGGACCGCAGCCGGAGGTCCAACGTGAGACTGGTCGGGCTGAAGGAAGGTGAGGAAGGGTCGGACACCATTGGCTTCCTGAGCACCAATCTGCCCAAATGGATACCTTCATTAGGAAACTGGGACATTCGCATAGAGAGGGCCCACCTCCTCATCACACCCACCGTGAGTCCAGGTACCCACAGCTGTGAGCAGCCTCTTGATGCTTGAATGTAATCTGCATCCTAACATACTGATTTACCACTGGCTACAGATTATTGTTTGTTAATGTCGCTATATAAGACCAGCGATGAGATCTCAGTTTAACTTTTCCTGCGCTCAGCTTAGTTGATTGACATTTAATGTTGGTAATATTTTGTTGTGTGCCCCATTTTTCATCTTCGGCCACGGACTGAGCTGATCACAGCACTGATAGGAAGAACGCTGTTAATTGAAATGTTATTATTGTTATTATTATTATTATTATTAGGGACTCATATCATATTCATATTATGCTGTCTCACACTCTCTAAATGTGAAATGCCAACTTTATGCCTGTCAAGTTGCACTATAACAGGACACACCAGCCTCTAAGATGATATTTTTTTTGTTTTTGTTTCAATTATTATTATATTTTTTTATACTCCTCTCTCACAGCACTGTGGAAGAGAAAAAAAGTAAACTTTGAAAGGAGATACATATGTTTATTTTTATTCATAGATATAACTAACAGAGGGGGCAATTCATTAATTTATTTATTTGTATCTTTTAGAGTTGAACATGTAAAGTGGAAATGTCTGTTTTTCGTTGATCTTAGTACTTTGTACTTATGATGCTGCTGCTCCCCGAATAAAGGAAAACTAAGATTATATATATATATATATATATATATATATATATATATATATATATATATATGTGTATATGTGTGTGTGTGTGTGTGTGTGAGGTGTGGTTAGAAACCTGCAGAGACTTATATGAAAACCACACCCGAGAGATCCTAAAGTTAAAATACACTCGATACAAAAATCACCAATAAATATTAAATATTCAAGTTAAGAATTTCATGTAACAAAAATCATAATCATTCATCAGTACAACTGATAATTATATATATATTTAAAAAGAAAAAAAAACTAGAGTGGTCCTATTTTTTGAAATCAAAAGACTTAAACAGCAGAGCATTTTTAAGTTTCTTTTTGTATATGGACAATGACAAAGATGAATCCATTAAATGTACATAGTTATTCCTGTCATGAACGTTGCACAGAAAAGGCAGGACTCAAATGCGCGACTCAGACCGGTTCAAGCAGCAAAACAAGGTTTATTTCAGGCAGGTGAATGAACACAGGGAAGCAGTACAAACCAGGCAAAGGTATCCACGACGTGAAGCAAAAAGGCAAGGTCAAAAAAACAGGCGAGGATCAAACACACTATAACTATGACTGAGGCTGTGAAAAAACGCTGGAACGTGAGCGGTGAACATCAATGAACTGGCAACGAGACAAGACACAAGGGGGAATATATGCAGGACTGATGGGGAGTGATTAGACACAGGTGCGGGAGACACAAACAGGGATCAGGTGCACACAGACGGGGAGGGGGCAGGGCCGACAGGAACCTGGAACAGAGACAGTGGTGAGTGACCACAAAATAAAACAGGAAGACAAGACATGAAACATGAGGGAGAACAATAAAATACTTAACAAACAGTGGAACATGACAATTCCACATAATAACTCCACAGTATTTGATAGAAAATTGACCACGGGATGTTTTATACAATGGTAGATGAAGATTCTTAAACTGTTGAGTTGAATAATTATGGAATTGAGAATTATTAACAGAATAATATCTAAAACCAAGAGGTAAATCAACAGTCTTTTGTCTCACTTGAAAGACAAATGTACAGACTTGAAGAATGTTAATGTCAAAGATAGTCAACAATTGCAATTTAAAAAAAAGAGGTGCACTTGGAACAATAGCTTTCGAAAAAGTTGCTAATCTAACAAAACACTTTTGCAACAATAATATTTTGTGCAAATAAGATGGAAAAGTACTTGCCCACACAATATTACAGTATGTTAAATATGGATAAATTAAAGTATAATATAATGTAAGGAAACATGAACTGTGTACAAAGTCTCTTATTTTTCTTAAAATCCCAAGAGATTTTGTGACCTTTTTGTAGACAAAGCCAACCTGTTCTCTCCAAGAGAGTTTGTCATCAATTAGAATACCCAAAAACCATGTTGTTGAAACTTTGATTATTTCTTCATTATGAATATGAAGTTTAACTTGTTCACTGTCATATTTCCTGTTCCCAGCAAATAGCATGAAATTGGACTTTTTGATATTTAGTGAAAGTTTGTTGGTTTGAAACCATGTTGAATAATTCATAAGATCATGATTTAGGTCTCTGATGAGAGTTGTTAAATTTCTATTTGAGACAAAAATGCTGGTATCATCTGCAAGTGTACCAACAGATTATAGTTTTTTGAAAGACTGTGAATATTTAAATGTAAAACTGAAAATAGATTACATCCAACTGGAAATGATTCCATAAAGTTGTTGAAACAGATTTCATTATAATATTCACAGGAAGGGGAAATGTTACTTGCTGAAAAAAAAAATAATATCAGGGTCAAAATCTGAATCATGAATAACACTTTCATTTATGTTAAGGTCAAAAGGATTGAATACCAGACTGTTATCAATTGTAAACCT
The DNA here is from genome assembly GCA_013133815.1 of Cromileptes altivelis. Classification (NCBI taxonomy): domain Eukaryota; kingdom Metazoa; phylum Chordata; class Actinopteri; order Perciformes; family Serranidae; genus Cromileptes; species Cromileptes altivelis. The sequence continues at coordinate 4,138,108 of CM023145.1, forward strand.
ATGATTTGTAATGAGACTGTTAGACAGGGATACAAAAAATTCTTCATCATTAAGCCGATTAAAAGGAAATATTGAGGCACAATTTTCACAGATCCATGATATCCAAATACAAGATCACATTTTAGGAACAGGTGTATATTTCAAATGAAATTTCTTATTACAAAGAGAACAATGAAAACCTGAACCCATAAACTTTTCACATTTTGGACATTTGTTTTCCTTATCCATGTAAGATTTAATGAAAACTGTCTTAAATAAGAACCATGTAAAATAGTTTCATTCATTGTACTCACTCTAGATTTAAGGAGAAACATTTCCTCGTTCCTTGGGTGTTTTTGAGGGACGATGAGTGATCAGCTTATCATATCTCAGAGGCCGTTGACACATTGCCGGCTATTTTCATAAACGGACATTTCACCGTCTCCGTTTTCAAAAAGATCTTCGTTTACACTTACCCGTGTATATATACACAAGAGCATGCCAAACCTGTAGGTGGCAGTGTAACAAGAGGCTCAAGCTTTCCATGTATCCGTTGTCACCATAGCAACATAGGTCGCACTTTTGACACAGGTGCAAGTTCCGGTGCATACTGTGACATCGGCTGCCTATAAATCCGTTTATCTCAGTTTATCTCAGTTTATCTCAGTTTACATGCAAACGCGCAACCGGAGTTTTCAAAAATCTCCACTCTGGCTGGACTTTAGTTTTCAGAGGAGAAATCTCCGTTTGCGTGTAAACGAAGGGCACAAACAAAGGAAGATGTCTCCGTTTATCAAAATCACTGTGTACGTGTAAACGGCCTCTCAGATAAGCAATGTCTCCCCTTTTTCTGGCTTCTTTCATTGCTGGTAGCAACTCCTTGTGCTTCTGTCTAACAGATTCAGAGAAGTCTTCATTGACAAAAATGTTTGTACCCTTGAGGCATTTCACTTTCTCTAGTACAGCAAGCCTGGAGTTATGTCTGAGAAACTTAACCACTATTGGCCTTGGTTAGCTCCTTGGCCAGATGGTTTACTAGAGCAGTGTACTTGCTCTAGTGCAATGTGCTTGTGGTCAAGTTTCAAATTTTCTGATAAGATTTTTCGGACCTTTTCCTCAGAGTCGGACCACTTCTCATGGCCAGTCTCTTGAATTCCTTCAAAAATTAAGTTGTTACGACGAGATTGATTCTCCAAGTAATCAGCTTTACCATCCATGTTGTTAAGGCTTGAACTGGCTGATCTGATGTCGTCGTTCAGCTCTTTACACTGGATTAACACGTTGTCAGTCAGAGATTCTAGGTCATCCACATCCTTTTGGCTGTATTGTAGACTTGATTTGATGTCACAAAGCTCCTTTAAGACACCATCTAGTCCATAAGCATTTGAACAAAACCTTTATAGGTACCTTCCTGTTGTTGGAGTAATTCCTTGTAGAAGAACCTCTGTTGTTCTAGGAGGTCACGAACCTGTGCTGTGGTGATTAAGTCCTCATCACTTTTTCCAGCCTTTGGTGGCATGATAGGCCTAGGCCTGGTGAGGCTGCTGCTGGGCCTGGTGGTAGCTGCTGCTAGGCCTGGTGGTAGCTGCTGCTAGGCCTGGTGGTAGCTGCTGGCCTGGTGGTAGCTGCTGCTAGGCCTGGTGGTAGCTGCTGCTAGGCCTGGTGGTAGCTGCTGGCCTGGTGAAGCTGCTGCTAGGCCTGATGGTAGCTGCTGCTGGGCCTGGTGGTAGCTGCTGGCCTGATGAGGCTGCTGCAAGGCCTAGTGAGGCTGCTGCTAGGCCTGGTGGTAGCTGCTGCTAGGCCTGATGGTAGCTGCTGGCCTGATGAGGCTGCTGCAAGGCCTAGTGAGGCTGCTGCTAGGCCCGGTGAAGCTGCTGCTAGGCCTGGTGGTAGCTGCTGCTGGCCTGATGGTAGCTGCTGCTGGCCTGATGGTAGCTGCTGCTGGCCTGGTGAGGCTGCTGCTAGGCCTAGTGATGCTGCTGCTATGCCTGGTGGTAGCTGCTGCTGGCCTGGTGAGGCTGCTGCTGGGCCTGATGGTAGCTGCTGCTGGCCTGGTGAGGCTGTTGCTGGCCTGATGGTAGCTGCTGCTGGTCTGGTGAGGCTGCTGCTAGGCCTGATGAGGCTGATTGTATCCAGTAGTCACTTACAATTGCAAATTCCACTCTTGTGTACTATAAGGCCACACTTAACCTCAAGTGATGTGACTTTGATGGAAGAAATACTTAGGATTGTAAGGATTTCAGACGGATGCTGCTGCTCAGTGCTGCCGCTCAGTCAGTTTCCTCCTTCCTCTCATTTTTTTCCCTTATAGTGAGAATACCTATATGTTTAAAGATTAACATAGTTTACTCATCACTTACCTATTTTATTTCATTTTATTTATTATGGCTGTTAGCATCCCTATTTGTACATCCGTTACATATCTTGGCATTAAAATCTACCCTACTCTTAGCAAAACAGTTCAGAAAAATGACATTACTGAAAACCCATCTTTTCTCCTCGGCATTCAGTCCCTGCTAGGCAAGAATCCTTGGCTTTTACTCTTTTTTTACTCTTTTATTTCCTTTTTTAATCTAATTTTAGTTTTTAAATGTGCTTTATAAATAAAGTTTGACTTGACTTGACTTGACTGTTAAAATGAATGTCCTACCTCAGATCAATTTCTTTTTCTTTATGATCCCCCTAGCACCACCACCCAAATTTATCACGGAAATGCACTCTGTCTTATCACACTTTATATGGGGAGGAAAGTGTGTGCGACAAACTTACAACCTTACAGAGAAGCAAACTCACCGGAGGGTTGGCTGTTCCTAACCTAAATTTTTATTATTATGCCTTTCAGATTAGGCCATTACATATCTGGAGGGACAGAGAATCTGAGATCCCTTGGCAAGCCCTAGAGGCAGCAAGGATGAAACCCCATCGATTGGAAGACCCACTGTATATGGGCAGGGGGCGTAGAAACATTAAGTTGTGCTATGGGAGCATTATTATCAACTCAATAGCAGCGTGGCAAAAAGTTGAGCTGAAGATGGGCAACATAAGTTCTTTTCACAAAACATCTCCACTTTGGAATAACTATCACTTTCAATCAGGCGGGCAGCCCTTTACGTCTCCACCGTGGTTAAATAAAGGTGTTTCCACTTGTGGTGACATTTTTAACAACAACAGACTTCGTACGTTTCAAGATATTAAAGATACCTATGACCTACCAGGCATCTCCTACTTTCTCTACTTAAGACTCAGATCCGCCATGAAAGCACATGGGGTGCCCTGGGACAAACCCCTGCCAGAACACCCTATGGAGAAGTGGAGTGGTCCTGGGCAGAGTTCTTGAGGGTTAGTCATGCTTATATATAATTCTCTGCTTGATTGATCTACTAATGCACTAGCAGTTGAAAAGGTGTGGGAAAAAGATCTTAAAAGCATGGATTCAGAGTCTGATTGGGAACACATATGGTCCAATCTAAACATTACTTCTAAAAATCTGGCACATCAACTCATACATTTTAAGATGATCCATAGAGTATATGCCACTCCTATCAAATGCTTTAAAATGAAACTGATTAGTAATCCCAACTGTACTTACTGCCAAGCTCAGACGCAATGCACATGTTTTGGGAATGCTCAGTGATCAATGACTCAATCAATGATGACTCGTCGCTATCTCTCAATTTGAATCAACGTAGATTACTGTTAGCAGGCCTAACTGCAGCAAAAAAGGCGACACTGTCATTGTGGTATAACCCCAACATATCCTTGACTCACAATTGGATGGCCTCCTATCAGAGTATAGCTTCTCTTGAGTGCACAATGGCACGGCTCAATAGAGCCAGACCCACTACTGTACAGGCATGGTCAGACATAGCTGTACCATAAGGGACTACCTCAAAAGAAGAGCTACACCCCTCCCACACCTTACCACACAATAACATAAGACCTTACACCTTCCTGCTTTAATAGTTCAAAGAAACTGATGGATATGTAATACATGGATATGGAATAATGTCCTCTAATAATGTTTTTTTTTTTCTTTCAGTCCACTTCTGCTTTTATTTGGTTGGTGAATGTATTTAATTTTTCATTCATAACTGACAGGATTATTATTTTTTTTTATCATTCTGTAAAATTCATTTCGTGACTCTGTCTTGTTTTTCCCTTATTTTAACTGCTAATGTGCTACCATACTGTTGTTGTTTGTTTTGTCTGTCCTTTTAAAATAAAAAAAATGTTGATCACAAAAAAAAACCAAAAACACTGATTTAGAATTTGATGTTCAAAAGTCAAGGTCATTGTGACCTTGCGTATGTCTCATTTTCATGAACGTGATATCTCAAGAAGGCCTTAGGGAAATGTCCTCAAATTTTGCACGAACACCCCCTTGGACTCAACGATGAACTGATTAAAATTGGTGGTCAGTGTCACTGTGACCTTGCCTCCATCTCATTCTTGTGAACCTGACATCTCAAGAACACCTTGAGGGAATTTGGCACGAACGTCTACATGGACTTAACGATAAACTGATCAGAATTTGGTGTTTAAAAGTCAACGTCAATGTGACCTTGTGTACATCTCATTTTCATGAACGTGGTATCGAAAGAACACCTTAATGAAATTTCTTCAACTTTAGATTTTGGTTGTTAAAGTTCACTGTGATCTGACAAACAAGTTTTTGGCTGTAACTCAAGGATTCATGCACTAATTGTGACAAACTTTCATACAAATATCTAATAGGATAAAATGATGAAGTGAGTCTAGTACTAGTTTATTTCTCCTCTGGTTGTGTATTGGTTAATTCCCTGCTGTGTAATGGTGACCTCTTACCTGTAAAACACTGAAAAACAGCCAACTACAGTTTGTCTCTGTGTCTGAACACAGACCTTCACTCATTCATATTTCTCATGACTGAATGCAAACTGTTTTTTGTGCTTTCACAGCATTTGTTGCTGAGTGACCTGAATCGCTGTGACTGTGGCTGACAGCAGCAGGAGACTGAATTTATAGCTGCTCCTACACCGCCTGCTGAATAATCCAAATAATCCAATAAACTACAGCAAACAGGCCCAACACAGAGGAGGGAGGACGGATGTCAGGGAGGAAGGATGTGATGTTTGCAGGAAGTAGTGAGCAAAAGAAAATTAGCTTTTATTGATTGTCTGCAGCAAAAAGGAGAAGATCAATGAAGTGTGAGGTTGTAAATGTGAATTCCAATTCACATTAGAATAATAAGAAGAAACACAGAACGCAGGAAAGGGGAAAATGCATTTAAACTTACAAGCAGAACAAGGACAATAAATTCCTCTTACTGATCTGAAGTGGATATATTTATTTAAAAAATGTATAGATGACTGAAATCAAGAGGGGCGTATAAAGTAATCTATGAACACAACATGGAAAAATTAGGTCACAAAATGTCATAAAAGTATTGGTCCTCAGGTAGGAAAGACAGAAGGAGAAAGAAAAAGGAGATTACAGCATGTATCTTGAAGCAAATCTGTTTGAAGGAACTAGAGTCATGTATCGGAACATTATGTAGCATGAATGACTGATTGCACAAAACAGTTTAGGTCTTTCATTTTCAAACAGATATATTTGACATGTTTGTATAGTATTATATATATTCAGATTTTTTTTATTAATTTGCTTTTCTTTTATGTTTTTTTCCTCTTACTGTTTATAATTATGCATTAAACAACAAGGTAAATTCCTGGTATGTGAAAAGCTACTTGGCGGTAAACCTGATTCTGATTCTAATTTAACCACTTCAGTCCTGATTCAGCCAAACTTCGTTGAAACTAACAAAAATCCATTTCCGAGTATTTCCAAAGATACAAACTCCAAAGGTAAGTTTTTGAGGAATAGTGTCTTGACTGTGAAGGCTCAGGCCCAAACGTTAATCCTTTTGTAGATAGGAGAAAATATCCACAAGCGAGAGAAGAGAGAATTCCCGCAACTCATTCTCATTCCCAGGTCGTCAAATATCGATGCTTTGTCAGGCCCCTCAGTGTCTCATAGTGACACATGGGCCATCTTTAGTAAATGCACTGCACTATATAGCGCCATCCTAGTCTTCTGACCACTTAGAGGGCTTTTACACTAAGGGCTCTAGTTTCCCGGCACAGCGCAGGGTGGTGAACCCCCCGCAGAGCTAGTTAGCGCAGGGGGAGCGCAGTCGGTGTAAGCCGAAGTTTGGCTGACTGGCGGACAGTGCGCACATGTCACCAAAAACTCACAGGCAGGTTTCCAGAATATCAGGCACATTAACAATGCAATAAATACCCCCAAAAAACATTATTCAATGCAACTATCTGCAATCAGCACATAAATGTATCTCTATATCAACTGTCCCGTCACATCTGATGTCAGATCAAAGGGGATTGGCACCGTTTGGCACATTTGGCATACGTAATGGAAACCCAACCTGATTTGATTAACACAGTTGCAAACTGATGAGTTCACATCCCTCTCAGTCAACCACAAACAGCCACAGCATCAGATAGGGAATATATATTCAGGATCTGTCATCTTAGAAAAGTCAAAAGAAAAGAAACAGAGTGAGACTGCAAGAGAGAAAGAGAGTGCGCACGCACGAGAGAAAGGCAACATTCATTTATAATTGTGGTGACCTCCTCCCAGGCTACCTTTGCATCATCAGCCTGTGGAGGTCTGCTCGCAGTTCCGTATATTCGGACACTGCGAGCTCTGACCTCCCGGACCAAAACATCAGTTTCCTCCTGGGAGAAGTTTGGCTGTCTGACGCTGCTGCTCTCTTCCGCCATGGCGAATTGAGTAAACTCTCATTATGCCTTCGCGTGGCGCATTTAAGGGCAAGGAGGGGGGCTCATTTGATTGGTGTGATTTGAATGGGCTGTGTAAAACCCACTCCACGCCTTCTCTCCTCCCTCTTTCCGACTTGCACCGGTAGGAGGGACAGAGGTAGGATAGAGGAGTAGCTTTGCCAGGGGCATGGTGCGCCAAACTTACAAAATCCGCCTGGCCACACCCAGTTGGCAAAGCACAGGTGCGCTGTGCCTCCACCACACCCGGTCTGCGAAACTAGAGCCCTAAGTGTCACATTCACTGGTTCACACACACAGTCACACACTGGTGGCCAAGGCTACCATACGTGGTGCTACCTGCTACTCAGTAACTGTTCACACTCACTCATACACTGATGGAACAGCTATCGGGAGAAATCTGGGGGTCAGTGTCTTGCCTAAGCATACTTCGACATGTGGACTGGAGGAGCCGGGGATCGAACTACCACTCCTCTGATTCGTGGGTGACCCACTGTACCCCTAAGCCAAAGTGTGATGTGAGACACAGCTGAAACACATTGTAACATGGTTAATGTTAGCAGGCGCCTCATGTGCAGGGTTGTTGCCGCAGCGGCCCGGGTTCGAATCCAGCCTGTGGCCCCTTGCTGCATGTCATCCCCCCTCTCTCTCTCCTCCCTTCACGCTTACCTGCCCTGTCTATTAAAGGCAAAATGCCCCAAAAAATATCATAAAAATAAATAAATAAATAAATAAATAGTCACAGTCAGGTAGTACTTAGTCATGTTTAGAAAAGATCATGTTTTGGGTTAAAGGTCCAGTGTGTAGGATTTAGGAGGATATATATACATATATACAGTATATATATATATATGTATATATATCATTACAATATATTACCTAGGTACTGCTAAAATGTTTATTACTGTCACCCCCAACATTGTTTGTGCACATTTTGTCGCTTTTTAAACCAGGTCACTGTGTGAAGCCAACAGAACCAAATCATCTGCAAAAATCAGAAATGGGCCAACACCCACCAAGAATGTGTCTGAATTTACGTTGAGTATGCGGACACATATCTCACTTTGGTTATACATGGACCTGATGGCTCATAGCAATAAGCCCGGTACCCCATAATCCCACAGTACCCCCCACAAGACCCCACAAGACCCCCCGAGGGACGCAGTTGTAAACCTTCTCCAAGTCCACATGTAGACTAGATGGACAAACTCCCACGACCCCTCGTGCAGTCTTGAGAGGGTAAACAGCTGGTCCACTGTTCCACAGCCAGGACGGAATCTGCATTGCTCCTCCTGAATCCAAGGTTTGACAATTGGTCAGAGCCTCCTTTCCAGCACCCTGGAGTAAACTTTACCTGGAAGGCTGAGAAAGTGAGACCCTGATAGCTGGATCACACACTTCGGTCCCCTTTTTGGAAAATGGGAACCACCACCCCAGTCTGCCACTCCACAGGCACCGTACCTGACCTCTATGCCACACTGAAAAGGCGTGTCAGCCAAAACAGCCCAACAGTGTCCAGAGCCTTCAGCATCTCAGGGCAAATCTCATCCACACCCGTCGCCTTGCCACTGGGGAGCTTTTTGACTACCTCAGCAACCTATGCCAGGGATATGGGTGAGTTTCCCTGAGTCTTCAGGCTCTGCCTCCTCCACAGTGGATGTGACAGCGGAGTTCAAGAGGTCCTTAAAGTGCTGCTTCCACCGCTCAACGATGTCCCCAGTTTGGATCAGCAGTTCTCCTTCTCTGCTGAGCACAGCCTGAGACAAGCCCTGCTTTCCCCTCCTGAGGTATCTAACAGTCTGCCAGAAGTTCCTTGAGGCCAACTGAAAGTCCTTCTCCATAGGCTCCCCAAGCTCCTCCCACAGCTGGGTTTTTGCTAAAGCAACTGCCACAGCTGCAGCCATCTGGCCAACCAGTACCTGTCTGCTGCTTCAGGAGACTCCTGGGCCAGCCATACCCGAAAGGCCTCCTTTTTCAGCTTGACTGCCTCCCTCACAGCTGGTGTCCTCCAACAGGTTCTTAGGCTGCCACCACAACAGACACCAACAACCTTCTGATCACAACTCTTAGCAGCCGCCTTTACAATGGAGGCTTTGAACATGGACCATTCAGATTCCATGTCCCCACCATATGCTCTGGTCATGTCATAAGCTGAACAACTACTGGGCCACTGTATTTTGGACTCTATCTGAGGCTTTTTACAAGGACATTTAACCCAGCATTGAATTTGCAATCTTTGGAGTCCCTGGGGAGGGTACATTAATGACAAATAAAATGAAGGATGTCTTCACCTTTGCTACATTACAAGCACGGAGAAGGATTTTGTTGGAATGGAAGTCAGAATATTCACCCAAAGCGTGACTTATTATTAGTAGTGTCCTCAAACTAGAAAAGATTAAATACTCAATTAGAGGGTCGACCCAAAAATCCCATGCGACGTAGGACTCTTTGATACTTTATTTTGAAAGACTTAAGACTCTCTTGCAAGACTAGGTAGGATCTGTAATCTTTATTGTTCATGAATGGCTCTCTCCAGGGACCATATATGGAGCTCTTAATATGCCAGAGTGTAGCTGTAAGAGTTGTAGGTAAATTAGCCTGTATAATAGGATATCCACAGATTTTATTTATTTTTATTCCTAAGTATGTATTTGTATTTTGTTGTCTGTGAAGTGTGTATTTTTTGTGTTTGTTTATCTTATTCCTCATTAGGACCTGGGCACACTGTGCAAGGACCCTATTGAAATTGAAAGAATTCTTCTTCTTTTTCTTCTTCTTCTGACAAAGGAATTGCCTTTTGGGGAGGCTTAACATATTCCAAAACACATAAAACTTTGCGGGTATGTCAGAACTGGTGAAAAATTTGATATTTTAAGGATTTTGTACTCGGATGAAAAAGATCTCTCACTAGTGCCCCCTACAAAAGTTTGAGGAAACAGCCCCCCAAGCTAGTTTAACCCGGGAGTATGAAACTTGGTAGGCTTAAGTTACACTCCAAGACATACAAAAAAGCCTCTTGGAGGCATGCTCTAAACCCAACAGGAAGTTGGCCATTTTTAACTGACTGTGCAATTTTGGTGCATTTTTGGCCATTTCTAGGCGTCCTAAATTAAAGAACTAGTCTAGATTTCATCCAATCGACTTCCTGTCCCACCCCAGTGACTTGAAGAAGAAAGACTGTTCGAATCTTGAATTTTCATCAATCCGTGTGACCATGGGATGGTGTCAAACTTAAGGGACTCACCACGAAATAGGGAGTAAACAGGAAGTGCCCAGAGAAAATGTCATGCTTTAGACTTTGATGAATATCTCCTACAAAGTTGACCACATCCACTTCAAACTTAGTCAAAAAAGCCATAAGACCTTGATGATGCTTTATTGTGGAAACTATGAGTTTTCGTGAAAGGGCGTGGCCATGGCGTGGCGACAAATTTTGATGTTTCGCTGTGATGATAAACGTTGTAACTTGAATCCACGTGGGCATATCTTTCCAAAACTTCACACATATCAGGAAAAAGAGGAGGAAGAAGGAACATGCTAGGACAGTTTTTTTCAGGGACCCTTTTGAGTTTGTTAAAGGATTGTTCAGCCAGGAAAAGGGAGGACAGCTTAAAGCAAAAAGGCTAGAGGCTGAAGAATATTTGAGAAACTTATATTCAGATTTAGAGAAGAATAGGATAGTAGGTTTCCCACCCGATATCCCTCCATAAGGAGGGATAGAGAATGAGATGGATGTCAGGCCACCTAGGTAGAAGGAAGTTCAGGAGGTGGTCAGGCGTGCAAAGGCCTCTTCAGGCCCAGGGTCTAATGGAGTCCCCCACTGGCTTTATAAAAGTGCACCTGATATCCTTAAATTTTTGTGGAAACAGCTAAGAATAGTTTGGGAAAAACAAATTATACCAAGAGCATGGCGTAGGGCAGGGGGTGTCCTCATTCCTAAGGAGGAGTCTGTGGACCTTAGCCAGTTCCGGATGATTTCTCTCTTGAATGTGGAGGGGAAGATTTTCTTTAGTGTAGTTGCGCAGAGATTAGCTAGCTACTTAGAAGGGAATAGTTTAATAGATACCATGGTGCAGAAGGCAGGAATACCAGGTTTTTCAGGGTGTTTAGAGCATACTAGCATGATCTGGCACCAGATTCAGGCAGCGAAGGTTAACCAAAGGGACCTACATGTAATATTTTTAGATCTTGCAAATGCATTTGGTTCAGTACCGCATAGCCTAATTTGGAGTGCGTTTGACTATTTCAGAGTGCCACAGGTAGTTGTTAACAAAGTGCAAGCATATTTTCAGGATATTAGGTTGTGTCTAAGTACGGCAGGCTTCACAACAGGTTGGCAGAGGCTGGAAAGAGGCGTCATGGGAGGGTGTACAATTTCCCCATTAGCATTTACTATGGCGATGAAAGTAATCATCAGGGTGTCTAAGTGGGTGGTAGGTGGGGAGACGGCAGAACGGGTTGCATCTTCCACCAGTTAGGGCTTACATGGATGACATGACACTGGTGACCACAACAATGCCATGTACAAAGAGGCTACTAGTGAAGGTAAATAAGAACCTCAAGTGAGCCAGCATGAAGATCAAGCCTAGTAAGTCTAGAAGCATCTCAATACGTAGAGGGAAGTTAAGTGATAGTGTAGTATAAGATTTAATCTTAGATCAGATAAAAGTATTAGATTGCATAAGTTGATTAAGAGTGAAGTTCATATAACCATGTTTTATGTTACAAGTTCCTATAAAGCTGTTTGTTATGCATCTATGTGTGATAAAACAATGTTACACAAGTTCATGTATTCACAACACAAGGTTATGCATTTATATTGAAGGGCACACATACACCACACCATGTATTGTTTAATAATAACACACACACACTCTTTAATGTTTGTTTTGCACGGCACACATTCTAATCTCACATTGTTTGAAAGTACAGGGGACTGTATAGAGAAAAGTCCCCAGTTTTCATATGTTTTTTAAAAATAAAGTGAAACCAGGCCCAAATCTAAGGGTGGAGAATTTGGAAAATTCCAGGCCTACAGTGAAAGTGATTACACCATTAGAAACAGGCCTGTTCAGGATTGGACAAAAGGAAAAAGCTTGCCACCAATAGATTTAGGTCTAAGTGGGAAGGATTAACAAAAAGAGGTGGAGATTCACTCGAACCTCCACCAGCATGAAAGAGAGCACTCCGGAGCCTGACTCAATGAGTGTGAGCAATGTGTTGTTGCTTGTGAACACATTAAACTTGATTGCACCTGATTCCACTCGACTCCAGTGTTTCTCTAAGTGTCTGCCAACTGAACCTAAAGGTACTAAATCAACATCATGAGGACAATCTGCAGGAGAAGTAGGAGACGAGGTCGGGTGCCATCTGGCCCACTTCCAGGCACCGATTTTCGCTTCTACAATAGGAAGTTTGTCATAGATGATGAGGACATCCCAACAATTAGGGAAAAGTCAGTAAAGAGCTTAGGTAGGTGGTAAAATGTAGAGTTGAATGATAACGAACAAGTGGGGAAATTTAGAAAAGATGTGGCTTAAGGATTGGATAGAATAAATAAATCAGAACTTCCAGGAAAGTTGAAGTTGTGGTATTTGCAATCTGGGCTATATCCTAGGTTAATGTGGCCATTGTCAATTTATGAAATTCCAATATCCGTTGTGAAGAGAATTGAAAGGTCGGTTAGCTCCTGTATTAGGAAGCGGATGGGCGCTCCTAGGTAAGTAGTGTTGCTTTGTATGGAAAAGGGATACTTCAGCTGCCAGTATCTAGTTTAACAGAGGAATTTAAATGTACCAAGGTCAGGACAGAGCTCTTGTTATCTGGGAGTAAGGACGTGGTAGTTAGGAGTGTGGTTCCAAATCCAATCAAGGGGAGGAAGTTGAACCCAAGATTGGCAGTTCAGGAGGCAGAGGCAGCTCTTAGGCATGCAGAGATTGTAGGTAATGTTCAGTTTGGCCGGGGAGGCCTGGGGCTTGGCCCAGGCAAACCGGTATGCAATACAGAAGGTCTCAAAGATAAAAGAAGGCTGGTTGTGGAACAGATACGTAGACAGAAGGAGATAGTAAGGGGTGCAAAGGTAGTGGCCCAAGCTAAACAGGGACAGTGGTTGAATTGGGAAAATGTAGAGAAGAGGAGAATCATATTAGATTCCTGGTAGGGGCTACATACGATGTGTTTCCAACCCCCCAAAACCTAAAACTGTGGGTAAATGAGAACCCATCATGCCCATTGTGTTCAGGTACCGCAACCTCAAAGCATATTTTGTCAGGCTGTAAAGTTAGCTTGTCACGAGGCTGATATACATGGTGACAGGCATTGAAGGGAAACGAAGACAGGTGAATTCAGAAGGTGTTAAGGATAGGAGTTTAGTAATTCAGTTTGTCCATGAGGGAGAGAAATACAGAAGCGATATGTTAGTACGGATGCAAGGGTGTTCACCTCAAATTTGCTGATAAAAGTCCTAAGACCTTGATGATACTTAAAAATGAAGCTCTTGAGTTTTCATCAAATGGCGGCACCTTGGCGCCGCCTTATTCGCCATTACACAGGATGTTGTTTTGAAGGGGAAAGGGATGGTTGAAAACTCACCAAATGTGGCACACACATCGGAGTTCCCAATTTGTGTTGTATGATGTGATTTTTGTGCTTTGATGTGCCAAGATGGCTCAACAGCTCCCCCCTAGAAAATTTCAATTAAGCAGCCCCCAGAGCTGATATGACCTGCATGTATGAAACTTGGTTGGCCTCTGTAACACTCTAAGATGTACAAAAAAGCCTCTTGGAGCCATGCTCCAAACCAAACAGGAAGTCTGCCATTTTGAATTTTCTTTTGCCACTTTTGAGCATTTTTGCCCATTTCCAAAGCTTGTGAATTAAAGCACTAGTCCTATAGACTTTATCAGATGGGCTTCAAACACTGGTCTGTCCAGCTGAAAGACCCTGAAGAAGAAAAGTTCTAACAAGCTTGAGTTTTCTTCTTCAACTGTGTGACCGTGGCATGGTGTTAAACATGCATGTGTCGCCATACAACAGGAAGTGGCTTGTAACTCCAGCCTACATGGTCCAATCTTCTCCAAACATCACAAGATTGATGGCAGTCCTGCCCTGAACAGGTCTGTGTGTCAATATTCAGTGACGAGTACAGCACCACCTAGCGGCAACAGGAACTACACCTTTTCAGACGCTTATTTTTTTATTTACCTGACATTTACATGCTGTGGTTTATATTTCATGTATACGAACAAGACATATCATTAGTGCCGGCATCCTGCCAGCACCCCCGAGTTGTGTGAAGGTGCGAGGGCCCGTTCATCACTGCTTGCGGCTTTAATTTTGGTATTATAATCTCCTGTGTACTGTTTCTTGTACATTATCTTGTAAAGGCAGTATTTGGGGCTAAAAATGAAAATGTTTTTTCTTTGTCGATTGCTGGTATGCCCTTTTTCTTCAATAAAAATATGTTATAAAAAAAAAAAAGATTCCATGTCCCCAACCTCCCCCAAGATGCACAAGAAATTCTGCCGGAGGTGGGAGTTGAAGACTCCACGGACAGGTGCCTCAGCCAGACGTTCACATTTCACCCTCACTACATGTTTGGGTTTGTCTGTCCTCAATACACTTGTAATGACAATATTTCAAAGTCCCAGTGTCCAGTTATTGCTAATACTGCACAGGTGGACCAGGAGTGAACCGATGCAGACCCAAAAACAGAATTTCCAGTCAGTCTACTTGCAGTTTAGTTGATGGTTTATTTGAAGAAAGCAAATGATGAACATACCAGGGTTTTCTTATAGCGAGTTGTATATCTGTGGTAGAGCCCTGCGCTGGAGCCCGAGGGCCGGGCTTCGGGCCAATTACCACATCATTACCTCAGACATGGGCCGGGCTCAAGCTTTTTTTAACCCGCCAATTAGAGAGGACTGTGTTTGGTGGAAGCAACACGAGACCACGTTACCGTTACTTGCACATCTGGCTCGAATGGTGTTAAGTATCCCAGCCAGCAGCAGCAGCAAGCATGCTTTCAGTGCAGCTGGAAGAGTAATAGAAGAAAGGAGGACTGGACTTGCCCGTGAAACTGTGGATGCTATACTTTTTCTGCATGATGCCAAGTAAATGGACTGTTCTTCTTGTGATGTTACAAGAACTGGGGACTTTGCCATGTTAAGTGCCTCACTGTTGTTGAATTGGGCTTAGGCTACAATAACTGTTATAATTGTATCGCCATGTTCAGGTAAATAGCCTACTTATTTGATTAATAATTCTACTATTCTCAGGTAATGCAAACTGTTGTTGTCTTTATAAAGATGAAGAAGAAGATATTTTTGCTACATTTAGCCTACAATTGTTGCGATATCAGGTCAACTGCAGCGCTGCAGTCGCATCACGTACAGTCACTTCAAAGAACAAAATAATCAATTAAACAACCCCAAAAATGCTTCAAACACATTTCTAAATAATCTTAATATTGAAAGGAAACAAAATATGCCCACTTATGTCATTAAAAGTGCTTAGATAAGGGTTATCTGGGCATATTTTGTTTCCTTTCAATATTAAGATTATTTAGAAATGTGTTTGAAGCATTTTTTAGGTCTGAGGTTAGAGTGAAAATGTGTTGTCTAACAGTTGAATTGTCATTTTTATGGTGAAGGTAGTGCTGCTAAGATTGTAACTTAACAATTTTTATTGAATCAAAAGGATGAATTTTCACTGTTGTTAAAACCATGTATTTAATGTTATTTCATTAAAGATTTGATGACAAATCATCAGTATGATTTTTCATTATTTCTGAGATGTTTTCAAAGTACAGTAATGGCAACACATGGAAATAATACTAGTACTGCTAATATTACTGCTTCCACGGTAACAAATGAATATATGCTGGTAAACTACCATATCATATCAGTGTGATTTGTAACTTTTCTCTTTTTACAATTAGCATAAAGTGAGTTCTCAGCTGTTTGGTAGAGGCATATTTTTCCAAAAACTGACATCTGTTTAAAAAATAGATTTTTGTTATTATTGACCCAAGTAAACAATAAACAAGCAAAAAGGGAAAAACGCCATTGCTTTTTTTCTGAGTGAGGACATTAAAATGACATGAACCTTTGAAACCAAACTGCATGGCTCTATGAACAGAAACAAATGTCTGTTTATCTGCTATTTGGAATACTGTACAGCATTATTCTGTCCAGTCACCAGTGGAAAATATTTATTATACTTTTCTGCTAACCATGAGTATGCATCATACATATATCAGCAGTGTTGGGCAGCAGCATCACTACAAGTAGTGACATTTCTAACTTAATTGCATTTCTTAGTCGCGTTGTGGTAACATAACTACTTTCTGGGTCATATCTTGTCAGTAGTAAAACCGATTAATTAACTGAGTAGCGCAGTAACATCCACAAAAGTTCAAAGGTCAAAGGTCAAAGAAAACTTTATTATCCCCGAGGGGCAATTTGTTGTGCAGCCAGCAATCTCACACATAAAAAAAAACCCAGACACATATAATGACGGCAGAAGTACAACAACAACAATCAAAGTTAAAGTGCCTTATTTAGGAGGCCAATGGCAGTCGGAGCAAAAGAGTTCCTTAGCTTATTGGTCCTGCGGATAACTTGGCTGTACCTGCGGCCAGACGGAAGCAACCTGAACTCTCCGTGCAGAGGGTGGCTGGGATCAGCCAGGACTGACTGGGCCCTCTTTAAGATCCCAGCCTGGTACAAGGATGTCAAGTCATTTAATGTTAGGCTGGCAATTTTTCTGCACACTTTAACTATGTTATGAAGCCGGCTTTTGTTTATAAGGGTGATTGACCCATACCAGCTGATAATGAAAATGTGAAAACAGATTCTAAAAAACAAGAATAAAACATTTTCATAAAAGTGTTGTCCACATTAAAAGCACAAAGTTTCCGATAAAAGTGCATTCTCTGGTGGGCTTTCTTACAGACAGCATCCACCTGGAGATCAAAGGTCAGCTTGTTGTCAAGAATGGTGCCAAGATACTTGTAATGCTGAACACATTCAATCACCTGATCATATATCACCACAGGTGAGACAACTGTAGGGTTCTTCCTAAAATCAACAATCATCTCCTTGGTTTTGGATGGTTCTTGGTTCTTTTAATGTTTAAAAAGGATGACCTGCACCAATTGGAGAATTCTGCCACTACAGGGCCATGATCAGGATCGTCACTATTTAGCAGACTAATGATCACCGAATCATCAGCAAATTTTAAAATGTGCCGCCTCGAATACTGGCTTCGGCACTCATTAGTGTACAACACAAATAAAAGAGGTGAGAGAACACAGCCTTGGGGGAACCCGGTGGAAGAGATAAGAACATCAGATAAAACACTGTTCACCCTGACACGTTGCTGCCTTTCAGTTAAGAAGTCCACCAGCCAACATATTAGTCCAAGATCAATATTGTGAATGTTCATTAACTTTTCTGCTAAAATGTGAGGTTGTATGCAATTAAAAGCTGAGGAGAAATCGATAAAAACAAGACGTGCAAACATCTTAGCACCCTCAAGATGAGATAAAATCATGTTGAGGAGGGTGCTAGTTGCATCAACAACACCTCTACCGGACCTATAAGCGAACTGCAGCGGGTCCAAGTTATCCTGCACTGAACTTAGAAGCTCATCCTTCACAATCTTCTCAAATGTTTTCATAATGAGAGATGTCAGTGCCACAGGTCTGTAGTCACTTAGTGATTTAGGAGAGTTATTCTTTGGTACAGGCACAATAGTGGAGTCTTTCCAAATGCGAGGAACTTTGTGGAGTTGAAGTGACAAGTTAAAAATAGAACAAAAAATATCTGCCAGCTGTTTGGCACAGTTTTTTAGTAAGCGACCTCCTATACCATCTGGGCCAGGACATTTCCTTTCCTTAATCCCCTGGAAAAGTTTGTGAACCCTCCCGCTATCGAGGTGGATACCAGTCTCCTCGGGCACGACATTTTTTAAAACTGACAGTTCCTCACTAAAATCATAAGTGATTCATTAAAACGGTTGTAAAAAGCGTTCAGTTCATTAGAAAAGTCAAAGTCAGATATTCCATTTAGGTTGATGAGGCCCTTCTTGCACTGCATCCCCATCATGGATTTCACTCCGTCCCAAGCAGAGCGTGAATTTCCCGTACTGAGCAGCTTTTCCACCTTATTTTTGTAGTTGTATTTAGCAACCTTGAGTTCCTTTTTGACTTGTTTCTGGAGTTCCCTGTATCGGGTGTCGTCCGGCGCGATCCTTTGAAGCCGCTGCACTGTGTCAACCATAACTCGAGTAGCATTATCAGTATCAGCCTTAGGGTGGATATAAACAAGCGTGACAAATACCTGAGGAAATTCCCTCACCAAGTAAAAGGGGCGTAGGGACAAGGACAAGAGTTCAATATCAGGAGTGCATGCTGTCTCCCTAACAACGACAGTGTTACACCAGTGTTTATTTACATATAGACATAAGCCTCCGCCGAGTGATTTGCCGGTCACTGTGGAGTCTCTGTCAAGACGAAATGGTTCTCCAAATCCCTCAATATCCAGGTCGGACTGCAGATCGTGTTCTTTGAGCCACATTTCAGTCAGGGCAAGGAGACAGGCGCTGTTATACTCCGTCAGGAACTTGACATTTGCCCGTAGCTCATCAACTTTGCTGCGGAGTGACAGAACATTGGCGAGGATCACGGTGGGAAGAGGTATCCTGCGATGACCAAGTCTCCTTAGTCTCTGGCGCAAGCCTCCACGTCTGCCCCTTTTCCTCACGCCCATCGGTTTGGACGCCCAGCTCCGGCCCCCCACCGAAGGATCTAGCCGGATGATCTCAGCGGGAAGGGCTGCCGAGGAATCCACGGTGCCTGCACCGGAGTTGCGGAGAAGCAGGAGGAACTTACGGTATTCACAGAGTCCACACAAAAAGTTACATAAAAGCATTAAAAAGACGAGGAGTCCTCTCAGATTAAGGTGAGCCATAGTTGCTTCTGTCACACGCAGGTCAGTTAAAAAAAAAGTGCGAGATAAGATAAGAAATAAGATAGAAACCCAGCACACACTCAGCACGCCACCACACAGTTGCTGCTGCCTGTCGCCATTATCAGCGCCACAGTTACGAGCTCTTTTTCCTAGAAAAACCTCTGAAGTGCAGCAGACTTTATTTCTGCAGAGGTCTGGATAAAAGTCAGGATAATAAAACTGAGGATAAGTCATGTGACTGACGCCAGCACCACACCAAAGCATGTAGACGAAGGAAACACTTCCTCATGGCATCACATAATAATCCTGCAGTTTATTGCAAGTAGCATGTTACTTTTGCCATTTTCTTGCTGTTACAGTGAGTCACATTAAGCTGGGTTCTCCATTCTTAAATTCCAAATCCTGTGAAGAAGTCTCTTTCACTGGCTGTGCTCAGTGCCGGAATGGTGAAAACATTCAATCACTGCCAGGTTAGGAAACATTTTAGCATGCTTTTTCCACCAACATATAACCTGAAAATGATTCTCCTTAGTCTTGACCTCTATGTAGGCTGCCACCTCATCCTTGGGCTGCAGAGTTTCATGGCTGGAGTCCTCCATGTCAGTGACCAATGTAATGACGGGGTCAAAGGTTCGCGTGTGTCATCTACTTTCAAAATAAAAGGAACTGCAGCTTGATAATAGTGATTTAGATGTCAAAATATTACACACGGATCTGCACTTGTATAGCACCTTTCTAGACACCTGACCACTCAAAGGGCTTTTTACACAATGAGTCACATTCACCTATTCACACACAGGTGATCGAGGCTACCATACAAGGCGCCCCGTGCTACTCAATTCTTAACACACTCACAGACCAATGCAACAGTCATCGGGGGCAATTTAGGTATCAGTGTCTTGCTCAAGGATACTTCGACATGCAGACTGGGGGAGACGGAGATCGAGTCCTTGATCTTATGATTGGTGAACGACTGAGCCACAGCCGCCCCACATATACTGCACATCTTTTTACTTTGTTTTATTCTGAAAAATAAAAGGTATGTTTTTGTTCTCACTGCTGCCCACCTGCGTGTAGTTCATTTCTTCATTCATTTATATATATACATTTTTACTGGTCACACATGCTTTTTGCAGTTTACCGTCAGGTACCCAACCTGGTGCAGGACCCTGACGTAGTATATGAGCTGATTTTGTCATCAGGAGGTGGAGGGGAAGGTGGATGGTGTGACAACCAGGAGAGATGCCTGCCATGCTGCAAACCACTGTTCAACACCAACAAACAACAAAACCAGTTGTGATTTAGCTGTTGATGAGTTTCCAGCCAGGATAGTGCCAAGAAAATTGATTGTTTTTTTACGGAGATGGTGACAGCTTCTCCAGTTGTGATTCTGCCCCCACAACATAAACAAAGTTTCAACATGTCCACTAAATAATAAAGCACACCACTCTGTGGTATGTACAAAAGTATAATGCCAACATTCTTTTCTGACGATTGTTTTGATATCATATACAGTAGTTTTTAAAGAAGTACATGGACACCTCCATTCTTTGTGAAACAGTATGGTAGTTTGTCTGGTGCTTTTACACTAAGCCCAGTGCTCTTCTTCTCCTCCACATCTTAAAATATGCCCTTCCTTTGTGCCTCTGTGATCTCTATGTTACTGATGTTGTCTCTCCTCCCACCTTTACAAAAACACACAGATAACACTTACTGCAGGAAATACTTTCAGTCTCTGAAAATATCAGGTTTGTACTGGAGTCAATGCCAGCTGAGGTGGTGAGGAGGAGGAAAAGGAGGAAGAGGAGCATCAGTGGAGTTCAGGAGGTTAAATACAGTTTTCTCACAAAACAAGAAGCAGTCGTGTTCAGATCCTCCTTTAGAAACTACAGCTTATTTTATCAGCATATCAACAACATTTTCCTTTCTGTCACCTCCCTCCCCCTCCTCCTCCTCTTCTCTCTGGGAGGTTCAAACCCTCCAGTAGCTCTTCTGCTAATCTCCGGCTGCCCCGTCGCCTCCTGACCTTGACTTTGAACATGAATTTGCTGAGAAGAGAGGGTGGAGGTCGTAGTGTGGAGGATGAAGTGAAGGAAGAAAGAGGGGGAGAAATAATTGACATAGTAAACATCAATAATAAAAAGATAAAGTAAGTGATTAAGGATAAAGGTCCAAGATTTAAAGAAAATGGATGGATAGTGGGGGAGAGAAGATCCTATAGAAAACACACAAACACCTTGTGAGAGAAAATGAAAAATTGAAACCAGAGAAAAAAGACAGAAGTGACAACATAAGATACAAATCTAAAGGACGGTAAATACTGAGATGGAGATGGAGAGGTGGAGAGGACAAAATGATAGAATATCTCACAGAAAACATACTTGGAAGTACTGGAGGACAATGAAATCATTTTCATAAACAGTGTTGGGTAAGGGTTACATTAAAACTAATCAAAGTACGTTACTGCGATACTTTCTAAAAAAGTAACCAGTTACTTTACTGCATTACTCCCTGAGTGAAGTAACTCAGTTACTTTAAAAGTACTTCCAACGTTACTCCCTGAGAAAGTAACTCAAGCACTTTTTAAGTACTCTACATTTCCTATTGGGCAATGGACCACAGGGCGCCAAGCCTACATTTTTTTTGTCGCCAAAATTAAAGTTATGGACCACTTGCCCTTAACTGAGATACAATTCTCCCATCACAGCTGTCACTTCGACCAGTAGAAACACAGAACGATCTGCTGCCACAGACAACTGTATGACAACAACACCCCAGCATTTTTAATATTTCCTCTAGGGGTGTTACCACACAGAGTAAAAAGGGGAAATGATGGTGTGAAACAGCAGAGGCACTTTGTCAACCTGCTGAGTTAACGTTACTGTCATTAGCATCAAGCTAGCAAACAATGTTACATCCTCACGGTCAGACATAAAGTAATAACATTAACAAATAGCGGCGGGGCTTTTACTCACCACAACTGCAGAGGCTCTCAGCTTCATTTGAAACAGACTACATTATAGACGGTCCGTTATTTATTAATCCCTCTGTGTGTTTATATATTTAATTTTTATCCGATCCGTTTTTTTTGTAAAGTTAACATATCTTGCCGTCATTTCAAACTCAACACTTGTTTCAAATTAAAAGCACTTCCTGTGGAAGATACAGTAGCTTGATAGTTTACATATGGCGCTTCAAATGTAGCTCCTGCCATCTGCTGACGCTTTTAGGTGACTACAACAACATGTCGGCTGGCACATGAACAGACACAGTTCTGGCAATGACTCAAATAATAGTCAAAGTAATAAAAACAGGACGAGAATAACCCAATGACATCACACATGCTGTGAAAGACAACCGGGAATAATTGGTGAGTACCAGCATGTAGCATGTAGCATGTACCAGGCATAATGCAAGTCCTGAGTCTGAAATATGTCTGTCAGCGAATCCTCCTCCACCTGTTTAGACTCCACCATAGACAACGGCAGCATTTCTCCAACCACGTAGCGAGCCACAAGCTCCATGGCTTCTTTCAGACTGATAGGTTTAACGTTATCTCCATTATTAGAACCAAACGGCAGCCGTTGCTGTTTCGGAGCTGAAGGACCAGCGTTCTAAAAGTAACGGAAGTAAATGATGTCTTGTTTGAAAATGTACTTAAGTATTTGATTACTCAAACAGCAAACTAACGTGTTAGGTTACTCGTTACTGCAAAAAGTAATCAAAGTACTCTAACGCGTTACTTTGTAACGCGTTATACCCAACTGTGTTCATAAACAGTAAAGGAGAATGATGGAAGTAGAGGAGATAGACAACAGAAGATTATTATTCGTATTTTAATATTTGAAAGAAGACGTAAAGAGAGTTGGTAAATAATAGATGTGGAAAGTGGAAAAAAATATTAATAATATTAGATTGATCAGTGATGTTTTGAATACCGATTCAATAAATGTGATCAAACATCTGAAGAGAGTAAATATAGATATAAAGAGGAAGAAATATCATTAAACTGAAGATCTCAAAGCAATAAAAACATATTTAAGAGCATGTCAGCATCAGACAGACGTTGAAATAAACCTTAAGAAAACAGATGTGCAAAAAGGAAATAACAACTTAGAAAGAAGGGAGAATAAATAAAAAATAAAGATCTTTTGACCCGGTGGCATATGAAACAACAACAGATAAAAGAAAGCCCATGAAAGAGAAAAAGAGACTAAGAGGAGAGCTTCAGAGTGTCAAGGATTCCATGAAGAACTCCTGCACTAATTAGAGACCTGCAGAGCTGCAGCCAATTATATCTGACTGAGCCCAAGTGCTCAGAAGGATGTCAACCTGCCGAGACTGATCTGAGATCACCTCCTCCAACACCTGAGGAGGTTTCCAGAGGGATAAAGGACAATAAATTCCCTGCTTAATGTTTCTCAAAGATGTGGTGCCCGTCAACAGAAGATGAATCAGTCACTGTCTAATCTTTTTTTTTTTTTTTTTTTTTTTTTGTAATAACACTTAAACCCAAAGAAAATAAAATGAGTCTGTCATGATTTCTGAAGAGAGACTTTGCTGTTGAACTGATGAGCTACATATTGAAAGCACAACCTGGTCCAATCGTAAAAACAACACTTTCGAGTTGTACTGTATCTCTAAAATAAATCTGTAATATTTTTGTATATCAGCAGGTTAGCTTTTTGACCTTGTTATATATGATGACATCAGATGGCATAGATGTGTCAACCTTGACAGAAGAGACACAGATGAACATAATCCTAATTAATAGTGGAATATTAATATATAATATTCCAGGTGAGCTTTGAATATCAATCATGTACTGCAGTTTGTGAACTTGTGTGAATGAATGAAATGAAATGAAAGAGAAATAAATAAGCATTAATATAAGCACTATTGTCGCCCTTGTTTTTTTGCACATATAATCACTTTGCACTAAATATGCGCTCCTTTATTAACTGCTCATTATTATCCACTGCTCATTATTATTATTATTATTATTTATTTATTTTTCTTTCTTTTCTTGTATTTTTGTAAAAAAAATTTGCATGCCCAGTTTTTAGATTTTTATATTTTTAATCTTATCTTATCTTAAAAAGCCCATATTACTATTATTATTATTATTATTACATTTCTTTGGAGGAAACAGTTTACCATACTGTGACAAAGTCTTTTTAACAAGCAATTAACAATATTAACATTTTTTACCCAGCCTGTTCTACATTCACTACCAACTGATTATAGTGTTTAACATGTCAATCTCTCTCACACACACACAACTTCCACAGCTGTTGATACTTACAAATACACACTTTGACATTTTCCACCTGTTGTTGTTTGGCAACAAAAAAGAGGAAAGTAGTGATGATATGTGTGTGTGTGTGTGTGTGTGTGTGTGTGTGTGTGTGTGTGTGTGTGCTCTTGTGAACATAGCTAACAGTGGACTTCCATGCCGTTACACACTCACAAACAGGGACTTGGTGGTCAACAGGGGACAATTTTTAAGTCCCCTCTTGGTCATGCTATAAATCGTGATAAAATTATGTCTAAACCCCACTGGTAATTTTTTTTTTAAACTTTTGCCAAGAGGGGACCTGAAGGTGTGTGAGTGTTTAAGTGAATACTTTATGCTACGTCAATGTATATCATTACTATGTTTTCATTTTGCAGATCATTCAAGGCACACATGTTGTAATTTCTGTTTCCAGCTCTCCTTGTGTAACGGCCGGTTCCCTGGTATCTCCTCCATGTTCTTGAGACTGTGCTGGGAGACACAGGACTTGCAACCACATGTATGAATGTTCCGTCCTGGATGAGCTGGACTACCTGTGCAACCTGATTGGGCTGAGGTTCCCTAAATGCCTCTCATGTATAGCCTATTGGTAGATGCTGTAAATGTCCAGAGGTTCCCTGAACGCCTCACTAACAGACACTACAGAGGAGTCTCTCGTCTTGTCTCTGCACAGCAACACGCAGCTAAGACAGGTGGCTTGTAGTTGGAAACAGCAAAATAAGACTTTAAGGTCAGAGTTACACAAACTAAAACTGTGTTAAACTGTTGAAGTCAGAGCTGGCGTGTTGCCAGAGAGAGGAAAAGAGGAGCTGTGGAGAGAAATCTTCAGGAAGAACTCCGGCGGTATTTCCGCCATTGTCCGGATTATCCTGGTGAGTTAGCCACATGAAGCTAGCTATTAGCATTGAGGGTTGTCTGCAACAGTTGAACTGTGTGTTATTTCATCTTAAGAGTGATTGTGAAACTAAAAACCAGTCAGGATATAAGGTTGTGGGACACAATGTGAACATGGCCGATGGTAAAAAGCTATTTTAGCTGCTCATTGTTGTTTGTTTAATTGGGGCCTAGAAGAGCGCATTGGGCGATTGTGCATATTTAGTGTGCTTAAAAGCTGATGTGTGTGTGTATTTAAAAAAAATGTTAAAAGGGTCAGATATGTGTTTAAAAGCTGAAGTGTTATTTAAAAAATGTTAAAAGCCAAATATGTGCAGATATTCACATTCAATTTAGTTCATGATTACGGTCGTAAGGGTTTACCTGGTGAAGATGCAAATACAATTTTTATTTCAAGTAATGGACAGTTAAAAGAGACAATTTATAGCATGTGATATAAGCTAACTGCTCTGCACAGTTGTGTGTAGGCTGGTTGTATTTTTTGGAGGAACGATCCTGTTGTGACATCCGAGGAGCTGCTCATCTGTGGTCAAGGTCATCACCGCTGCTCGTGGACATCTTCTTCGCGTCAGGATATTTGCTGTTCTAGGAGGGTGGTAGGAAATCCAACTGAGGAGAACTTAATGTTTTTTTTTGGTGCTTTTTCTCCTGAGATCTCAGGTTTTTGTTCTTGGGCCCAAGATAAACTACAAACTGAGAAAACTGAAGTCATAAGGAAACTCAGGGTGGACATACAAGGTTAAAGGAACATTCAAAGGAAAAATGTGAAGTGGTACCACATTTCTTATTATTTTTGGAGCACTGAGTGCCCATTTTCTTATTTCTGGTTTACTGATATTTTGGGCTACATTCATTTTGGGGATTTATATTGCTTTATTTTCGTGGTATATTTGAGTTATTTGTACCAAACAAGGAAATTTCTGTTAAAGGAATGTACTGAATGTAAAAAGGTACAAAGAATTTAAACTGAACATAATACCTATATAAAGAGGATTTGCTACTTTTAATAAGTTGGAGTCGTGTGTGATTTGTGTGGGTTGGAGGTCTTTATTTGCTTTCTCTCTGCAGAGCCGCTACTGCCAGTCTCCTTAAAAGAACCTAGTGAATATTTGATCTGGAAGTCAGCAAGCCTAAGCCTAAGCCTAAGATATTTGACAGGAACCTCAGACTTAGATACCGTAGATATTATACCCAGGGTCAGCAGCATAGATTTCTGTTATAAAGTGAAGGTTGCACTCACAGGTTACACTACCAGTAGTGACAAGGACACTAGCAGAAGAAAAAACTAGAGAAGAATCAGTCAGGAAGGAGAAGGAGAAGGAGAGAGCAACTATCTGTGGCCACCACATGTAAAACCATTATTTGGGGGTTGTCTTGCTTTTTCCTTTTCATTGCACCTGTTGTCATGTTCATTTGCACCAAAGCAGCTGAAACTGATCCACAATCACTTGTGCTTCCCAAATGGACAAATTGATATCCCTGAAGTTTAACTGACTTAGGGCCCGTCCCAATATCCACACTTGGTCCTACCCCTTGGCCCTAACCCTGGATTTGCACATTTCCACGAGGGGTAGGGGTGTCCCAATTCCTTTTTGCATGTAGGGGTAGGGGGCATAACAATGGATAGTGGGTATGAAACTAGCCCTTCAGAGAAGGGATTTCAGATGCTGACTTCACAACGAGGGGTAGACATCACCATGGCTACCACGGAGCAAGAGACGGGGAAAAAAGATTTTTTTGAGATTGGAGTTGACAGAAAGCTAGCCAGCTAGCTAACGTTACCATCATCAGGTTGCTTGTTAGCTAGCTAGCTAGCTCTTTGTCATCTGCCCTGTTCTGCAAAATTGTTGGATTTTTCACATTACGATAACACGCCAGCTAATATAAGTATGCTGCCTCGTAATGATAGCTGGTTAGCTAGCTAGCTAGCTAGCTAGCAGAAGTCCCCTGTAGTACATATCTTATTACTTTAATGGTGTGTTAGTAGCAAGCATAATAGTAGCAAATGTTACCATTACATTTTAGATGCCAGTTGGAAATGTAGATGGCTTGCAGCTTCCTGTTTAAAATAGTTACGTATGCGTGAACATAACCAATGCGGTGACGTAGTTAGTAGTGTCCCAGTTCCTAGGGAAAGATTTCAACCCCTACCGCTCGTTGCTTCATTTCGAGGGCCAAGGGGTAGTGGGCAAGGGCTAAGGGTGGGGCCAAGGCCAAAGAGGTAGTGGACAAGGGGGATTATTGGGATTGGGCTTTAGTGTTATACTGTGACCATTAAGTGTTCCCTTCATTTTTTTTTGAGTAGTGTATTTCTCACAGGTAGAATACTCACACTGCTCCATCAGTGTGTGATTGCGTCAACTGCCTGTCTTGCTAAATGTTGTCAATAAATAGCTAGTTATGGAAAATAACCCACACTGACTGTTGCACTTTTTTCATTAAAGCCTCTGTGTCTTTATTCAACTTTTAGATTCCAGGCACATTTAAATCTCTGTGACATCTAACCCCCTCGCGCTCAGGATAAAAGACCTAATGTGTTACATTAATACACATCTTTTGGACTGTTATCTCTGTATGTTGCATACATTTTTTATACATCACACTGTGAAGTATTGCACATTATCTGGTCAATATGTTGCACATTCCTGCACAAAATGCACAGCTCTTTCATTAAGAAAAACTTTTATATTGTACATATTTGTAATGTTTTTCATATTGTCAGTTTTCTATTTATACCTTTTAGGGTGTTTCTCTTTTATCATTTGTCTTAACATTTTCTCCACCATTGATGAGATTTTCTGTCATTTATGACATGACACAATGCAATCTGTGTTTTCACTGTTATAAGATAGGGGGCGCTGTTACACATCTGGTGAAATAGAACAGCTCTGCCGAGTCCAAAAACAAACGAAGAAGATCCACTGGAAACTGAATGATGTTGTTTACAGAAATGTAGCAGCTTGTAAACTGCACTAAAATGCCAGTATTGCCACTGAACATGAGGTGTTCCAATATACCTCAAAGAGAATATTATTTTAATTATTAGGGCCCGAGCACCGACCTTGTTGCAAAACAAAAAATGTAAATGGAATGGAATAAGGTAGAATATTTTTTTGTGTGTGTTTAAAAACAGGAGGTCTCCTCTTTAGTTTAATACTGTTTACATCTTCATAGAACAAATTATTCTGTGGGTCTTGAAAGATTAGTGAATATGATCTAAAATGCTGTTGGTGGCTTAGCTTGGAAATCCAGACTGAAATCTAGAAAAATTTAGGGTCTGGCTATGAGTAATGAGAATGGCCCAACTGGAGGGGCGGCACCAAGCATGCATTTGAAAATGTCACTGCACGCAATTGGATAACACTACGGCCAATCAGAACAATACACGGGGTGACGTATCCAGAGCTTAGCTACCAGTGGAGCTAACTGGTAGATTAGACTCTTGCTGTACCTGGTCAGCAAAACGGCAAAAATGTCCTTCTTGCAAAGGAAAGACTCGAGTGCCGTCTTCTGTTCCTCTTTTAGAGAAAAAGCCAAGTCTAACTCGTTCATTGTAGCAGCCAAAGCCATTTTAAACAACTGGTGTTCATGTGTAGCCATCTTGCAATGTTTACTGACTGATTCCGGACTTTGTCATCACAGCACTGTCGTCATCTGTTTAGCTCGCCTCTGGCCCGCCTATATCAAATACACTGATGTGATTGGTGCAGCTCAGCTCCAAGGGCATGGGTAATGAGCATCATTACTGATTGCCAGAGTGACTCGCTGAGCAAATTCAAATTGTGCTCTCATGAGAACTCTGGATTTCCAGGGTAGTGGTGGCTGACAACTTAAAAATAATACTCTGGCAGGGAAAGTGTTAAATATTTCTATGTACTGTGTTTATTGTTACACTAAAACAATGAGACACATTTTTGTATGCAAAAACCTACTTGGGAAAAAAAATGATTCTGATTCCTTTGATATCTGAAGCTTTAGCAGAAGTTCAGTCAGAAAGGCAATACTTTTGCTCAGGCTGTAATTTTTCTTTCTCATCCTGTCATTTACTCACTCACTATCCATAGCTGTCAGTGTTCTGGTCTGTCAGTTAAGTTACCAGCTGTTCTTCAGCTGATCCACAATCAACCAAGAGCAGAGCGACACACCTTCTCCATCAGTCTACCATCTTCTCCTTATTTTAAGTATGGTTTCACTTCTGGACTGTTTAAAGTTTAAAGTTACTTCTGGAGAGCCATTCAGCCACGGTTCAGTTGTTTCACACTAGTGTACTCCCCAACTGGAGTAAAGTGTCGGGAGTGGAAAAGACGGTACAAACCATCTATACCATACATTATTATGGAGAACATGAGATCTCTCCCTAATAAGATGGAAGGGCTGACCAGACTGAAGAGGGAGTACCGGGGGTGTAGCATGATGTGCTTCACAGAGACCTGGCTGAACGACTCGCACTTAACGCTCAATGGATTTCAGCTGTTAAGAGCGGACAGGAGAGCAAAGGAGACAAGTAAGAGGAGGGAGGGGGAATAGCGATGTATGTGAACGAGAGATGGTGTCATCTGGGGCACACCAGTGTTACAGAGCAGCGTTGCGTGAGCAACATAGAGCTGCTAGCGGTTAGCATCCAGCCAAACTACCTCCCGAGGGAGTTATCGCATGTCTTCGCAATGATGGTGTACATTCCGCCATCGGCTGATGCTGCAGCAGCCTGTGAGCTCCTACACACTGTTGTGCCTCAGCTCCAAACATCGCACCCCCAGTCCGTCATCCTCATCTCTGGTGACTTCAGTCAAGCTGCCCTGTCCTCCACCCTCCCCACTTTCACACAGGACAGTGGACTTGCTGTATATAAACATCAAGGATGCATACAACGCATCCCCCCTCCCCCCACTGGGATGCTTAGACCACAACCTGGTCCATCTTTCCCCTGCTTACAGACCTGTAGTGAGCAGACAACCCTCCACTATTTGGTATGTGAGAAAATGGTCTGAGGAGACCAGCATGGCACTGAGGGACTGTTTTGGAACAACTGACTGGGGAGTGCTTTGCAATCCATATGGGGAGGACATTGACAGTTTGACCAGCTGTATCTTGAACCACCTAAACTTCTGCGTGGAGAACACTACCGACCAGGAAGGTAAGGTGCTTCTCCAACAACAAGCTGTGGGTGACCCCTGACCTGAAAGTGCCTCTGAACAAGAAGACGATGATTTTTAGATTGGGGGACAGCTATAGGAGTAAGTTGGAGGAGCACCTCCAACAAAACAACATTCGGGATGTGTGCAGAAGCCTGAATACAATCTCGGGCCACAACAAGAACAGCAGGAGGAGCCCAGAGTCTGGAGACCGAGGGTGGGCGAATGAACTGAACCTGTTTTCGACAGGTTTGATTCTGCTCCCTCTCCCTCCCTCTCCGACCAGAGCACAGACCCAGGGCCCTCTCACCCTCTCTGGCACACCTCCTCCCCCTCCCTCAGGACATCAGGCCACACCACAAAAATGTTATGTCAACACTGATTAAGGAGATGGGGCAGTAATTTGATGGTAAGGTTGGATCTTTGTTAGGCTTCGGGAGCAATGAGATTACAGCTTTGTTCATATGTGTGGGAAATCTTGATTTTTGCTTTATCTCAGTTATTGTTGTTGGGGTCAACATATTTTTACCTCACTTGGCGGCACCATAAATGTTGGGGTCAACACATAGGGCTTCACATGGAGGCACCAAATATGTTGGGATTTAATTGGCTATCGGAAATAATTAATTATTATTATTAATAATTAATAACTATGTTAAATAATGTGACTTAATTAACATTAAATCTCCTTGTGGGGCACCATTCCCGTAAAGGGAAAAATGATACCCAGTTAAAGATATCAGTCTCATAAAATATGCTAAACTATTAATTTTGGGTTTGATTAATAATTAAATTAACAACCAAAATTAACAGTAACGCCTGAAGGATTTCGGAATTCGTGATGCAGCAGGCTGGGCAGCAGGAGATTCCAAAGAATTATATTCAGTATTTCAGGAATCTAAGTTATGAGAAGAAATAAAATAATTTAACATGTGGTTCTTGTTGTTGAACAGAGTTGAATAAAACGAGTTTGGCAGGGAGAGAATTTAAAGAAGTCAGAAACAGTGACCAGCAAACTGCCAGTGAGCGATAGGGTCAGGTTACCATAGAATAGATGCAGAGGTAAGGGGGTGGGGGGGGGGGGGGGCTGGGGGGGGGGGCTGGGCAGCAGGAGGAGCTCCCAACAATAACAGTTATTTGAAGTCGTACCACAGAGGAAGAGGGAGATGCAGAGGTGTGGGGGGGGATGTAAACCGTCAGTCATGGCTATGATTGCACAACGTGTTGCAGATTAGCCGCTAGCATGTGGCTTCCTAGCTTGTTTGGATGTATGCCATCAGTTTAAAGAAGGAAAAGCGGTTCCAAAACAAGTTAAAATTGTCAATGAAGACTGCACTGTGCGTCCTACAAGCAGACTGTAGCCAAGTGTGGAGGCTGAGGAAGTCTGCTGAAACGTCCAGATCCATGGCCAGCAGTTGGGATTGGACTGCTAATGAAGGCAGACTTTCCACAGCTGTTAAGAAAGTTTAACAACCGGTCAAAGTGGATTTTGATGAGCTCAGACTGTCGCAGGGATGTATATCATTAGACCCTACATTGACTATAATTCTCTGAATGGAGGTCGGCAGAGTTTGTAGCAGAGAGGCAAGCCTCTCTAATATGTCGAGGATCTTCATCCCAGGGAAACAGCGTGTGATAGTGTTAAGACGTGAATATTCCTAATTATGGAGTCCCCGACTATTAAAGTTGTCGGGGGGAAGAGCGGACGAGGAGATGTGATGAGACGGGGAGGAGAGGAGTCTGCCAGGGTGCTGGTGAAAAACACGTATGGAGTGGCAAGACCTGATACGGGAGTGCTCTGGTACAGCAGATGGAAGGGACGGAGGTGGCGGAAAGCTGTGAGACCCATGAGACAGCCGGGAGGAAGGAGGAGCAGGAAGGGACACCCCAGCCAAGGGGGGGAAATCATGCAGGTCGAGGATGTCGTATTTATTCTATAGATGAAGACTAAAGCGAGGAGGTGCAAGAGAGGAACTCCTCTCTCTCCTGCTGCGGGGACTGACCTGAGACCAGGGCTCATGGTGAAATGGAGTGGAGCTAACCAGAACCTTAGGCCTAGCCCCGAGCCGTGTCCAGGAGTCATCAGAGACAGAAAGCGAAGGAGGGGCAGCGACGGCAGGACAGTGAGCAGTGACAGGCTCTGGAAGAGAGGCTGATTCCCTGGCAGGACAGTGAGAGGTGATAGCAGATTCTGGTGGAGGGATGGACACAGCTGCAGTAGTGGGAGTGGTGGCATCAGGCTCCAGGCCACTGTTTGTGTCGGTTTGTACTGGTCTGAAGACAATGGTGTCTAAAGTTTCTCGGCTTCCTGGATCTTGTAGAGAGTGGAGATTCTTCCTTCCAGCTCCAGGATCCTTTCAGCCAGGTAGGTGCAACTAACACAGCCAGATGGAGAGGTGAGTGGAACCACATTATAGGTGTTGTGGCTGGGGGAAAGCAGAAACAAAAGGGCAGGCCAGCACAGGGCTAACGATGTGTCAAGTAGCTGTAACGTTAGCCAGTTGACAACAGTAGCAATTGCTAACAGGGAAGTCACAGACACTTACACGCAAGGGCTCTAATCCAGAGCCCACAACGTTGATATGGTGTTAATAGGTGAACCACAGAGGAGATGGGAGGCAACAAAACTTACCGACACAGGTCCAACAAGTGGACCCACTGCGGTGCTCAGCCTTCTGGCTTGACTTGAGCCGGTGTCTCCGATTAACATCCAGGGCTTCAACAATGGACGTGCTCCGATGGCATGAAGCAGCTGTTAGGATCTGAAGGCCGGAGTCAGTGTTTGTGTTTCGACTGAGCCAACAGTTAAAAATCCAGGGTCTATGATGTGAGATACCATCCCAGGAAGATGAAATATATTGTTGTTACCTCTGTTATGAGGTCTGGTGAAGATATTACAGAGGATTGTGTAGATTTTAGTTGGATTGTCTCAGGCCCAGACTCTCAGGACAACATGGTGGCAGCCAAGAAGCCTGACATAGTGTTGTGGTCAGTGAGTCAACGGATAGTTTATTTCATTGAGCTGACAGTTCCTTGGGAAGACTCAGTGGAAGAAGCCTATGCAGAAGGAAACATTTCCTTCAGTGTCTTCCTCAAACTCTGTCCCCGCACTCTGAGTTCCCCCAGCAGCGAGACAGCTGATCTTGCTATGAATCCCCTACACCCCACTTCCACTTGACAAATCCTAGTTTTCCACCCTCGCTGCTCAGCTTCTGCTCCTAAGTCTGCATACCTAAGCTTTTTTCTTTCATAGGCTTCTTCCACTGAGTCTTCTCAAAGAACTGTCAGATCAATTAAATAAACTATCCGTTGACTCCCTGACCACAACACTATGTCAGGCCTCTGATTGGTACAAACTATTTCCTGGGGAACAAGCTTTCCCCCTAAATCTACTTGCATTTCCCAATCACAAGTACCTCCTAGGCGGCCACACCCTTGCCTCCTCACTAACTTATCACTTCTGCATTTTTCCCCCTCATGGACAAACTGAATTGCTAAACGCCTATTCTTAAAACTGTCTGAATTTGCCTGTCTTTGTTTCCCTTCGATGCCTGCTACTAAACTTTTCAACACCTGGTTAGGTCGCCATGTATACCAGCCTTGTGACAAGCTAACTTTACAGCCTGTCAAAACATGCTTTAAGGTTGCAATACCTGAACACGATGGGGGTTGGTAACACATCATATGTAGCCCCTACCAGGAATCTAATACGATTCTACATTTCTGTTCTACGACCAGCTTTCTTTTATCTTTGAGACCTGCTTTATTCCATACCGGTTTGCCTGAGCAAAGCCCCAGGCCTCCATGGCCAAACTGAACATTACCTACAATCTCTGCATGCCTAAGAGCTGCCTCTGCCTCCAGAACTGCCGATCTTGACTTCCATTTACTCCCCTTGGTTGGATTTGGAACCACACTCCTAACTACCATGTCCTTACTCCCAGATAAAAATAGCTTTGTCCTGACCATGAGACATTTAAATTCCTCTGTTAAATTAGATACCGGCAGCTGAAGTATCCCTTTACCATACATTTCAACACTGCTTAGACACCTAGGAGCGCCCAACCACTTCCTAATACAGGAGCTAACAGACCTTTCAATTCTCTCCACAACGGATATTGGAATTTCATTAACTGACAGTGGCCACATTAACCTAGGATATAGCCCAAACTGCAAACAGCACAACTTCAACTTTCCTGGAAGTTCTGATTTATCTATTCTGTCCAATCCTTCAGCCACATCTCTTCTAAATTTTTAAAGAAAACCTTCCCTTCTACATTCAAGAGAGAAATCATTGGCTAAGGTCCACAGACTCCTCCTTAGGAATGAGGACACGTCCTGCCCCACGCCATGCTCTTGGGATAATTTGTTTCTCCCAGTCTATTTTTAGCTGTTTTCACACAAATTTAAGGCTATCAGGTGCACTTTTATAAACCTGGTAGGGGACTCCATTAGGCCCTGTGGCCGAAGAGGCCTTTGTACGCCTTACCACCTCCTGAACTTCCTTCCACCTAGGTGGCCTGACATCCATCTCCTGCTTTATCTCTCCTAATGGAGGGATATCTGGTGGCAAACCTACTATCCTAAATCTGAATATGTATTTCTCAAATATTCTTCAACCTGCTTTAAGCTGCCCTCCCTTTTCAACTCCTCTTGCAACACATTAATTCCCTCCCTTTCTTCTTCTGTAGCCTTTTTCCACTGCTTTCTTAACTGTCTCCTTTCCTTAACTAACTTTTCTATTTCTCTTTGCCGCCTAGACTTACCTGACTGTACCCTCTCACTTTCTCTCATGCACCCCAAACCTCCCTGCACCATATGAGTAAATTATATCTTTCTCTAACTTTTCTAACTTTTCTATTGCATTTCCACTAAGCCTGTTTAAGATTACTGACAAATCTCTATTAACTATCTCCCATTCTTTACTGTCATTTGCCTTAGGCCATCTAACTCTAACGTTTTGCTCCATGGTTCTCTCTCTGACTGGTCTGCTAACCTCAGTGTCACCTGCATCTCCTCTTACTACTTCCTCCTCCTCCTCCTCCTCCTCAGTGGCAGTGTTACTGATATCCTGCAAACTGTGGTTTTCTACCTGTCGCTGGACTTCATCCGACTGACTCAACTGACTTCTTAAGAAGTACTGATCAATGCGGCTACTTCGCCCTTTCTTTGCCACATACTTCTTCTTTCCCTGATGAGGTCTGAGGCCTTTTATGGATGTTACTTTCTGCCAGCCGCAAGGACAAACCTGAAGCATCTTGTTCTCGATTGTTCTACTTTTGTCCTCTGCAGATACGCTCGCCTTGCTCTGAGTGCTTGCCCTGTTGGATAGGTCTGTGCCCCCATCTTTCCATGAGTCACAGATCCAATGCATAGTCGTGTCCATTCCAATGTCTGTTACCGTGTAATCCACCTTGAGTCATCTTACACCCCTGCTCTCACTGACACTGACTCTCATTGTCCCTATGTTGCTTGTAGCTAATTTTGGATGTAGCAAGGCTGCTAGGCCTCACCACTGCTGCCATTGGTTGCCAGCCCATGCCAGCACCTTTGGGGTCTTTTCCCTCCTGTCAGCTGTCTTTCCAATCGGTCACATGGTCACTGAAATATAAATAAGAGCATTTTAACAGATTAAAATTAAAATTAAATATTAAAGCTTCACTATGTGGTTAAACAAGATGTGGTAGCTGCTCTAATAGTTAAAAGGACCCCATTTTTAGGTTCATACTTACATTTTGGGTTACTACTGGATAAATATGACATTGCTCTGTCTTTTGTAAAACATCAGATCTGTGCCACACATGATCCCGTCCTGTCAGCTGTCCCGTTTATACAGCAATGTATTCATAAAATAGTTTATATAATATCCCATGAATTTGCATCCCATGAATGACGTTTCCTCCTTAGCGTATAATTATGTGATTAAAGTTAGGTTATAGAGGCTTGGTTTAGGCAGTTACTGAGTTTAGGGTTAGAAAAAGAAATGTGGTGAGAACGCACCTTAAAATGACTGAATGAAGTTTATACTGATCCGAACACACGATTGCCAGGGAAAAGTTGCTGGCAAAAGTCTGTACGTCCTTAACATACAGTTACATAAATGAATGTAGTTTTATAACTAGGTTTGGGAACAAAGACCATGCCTCCAACACATCCCATTTCCGCCCAACAGTATTTAAGCACACCTGATGCATCCCCTTTCTCTTCATCACATTTCTCTGGCCGACTGTGCACTTCACGTGTAACCACAAGCTTACCTCAATCTAAAAGTAAGACAAACGCTAGTTTTTATTGCAGAACAATCCTTCTGATCCAGAAAAAAATCCACCCATAAGCAATTGTCCTTGAGTCATGTTATTGCCACAGCAGTCAGACTACAGACAGACTTCCAGGCAGAGGGCCAGACGGTGGACAGTCTCCAAGCATCCAAAAAGGAGAAGGAATTCCCTTCTACTGTGGCCACAAGCCGAGTTCCAACTCCGTGCTGCTCCATTAATCGCCATGCCCATGTAACTTTCGGCATCTAGGGATCCTCACCAGAGACATCACCGTCTAGGATTGCCATCCGTGACGTTACAGAGACTCCACCCACTCGAGGGCAGCAGCCAGCACCTTTTGTTCCCACTAGCAGGGAGCCAGGTTGAATGGTTTCAAGTTTTTAGTTACTCATTGTCACATACAATCAGAGGAAAAAATTTTTGTTTGTTTGTTTGGCAAGCAGCAATCTCAAATCTCCTTCTACCAAAGATTATTTAATATGTATTAAGGGAAATCTCTCAAGTAACCATTGCTCATTTAATTCGTACAAAAAGAACCACACAAGTAAAACAAACTAACAAACAATAACCCTATGTGTTTGTGATTTCTCAAGTCATTCCATCATTCTTATCATCTCTGCATTCGAAGGCTTCATCACATCATCACAGCTGTCTGATCAGTACCACAACCAGAAAACCTTTCATCAGCTTCACAGAAAGCTATCCGTAACAATCTCGTCCAAAGCACACCCTCAGCCCATCCTACTAGCCAGCGTCAGCGTCTTTTCCTCTCTAGATGTCACGTTCATCATGCGTTTTACCACGTACTGCTTGCATAAAATAATGATAATAATAATAATAAAGAATATTTCTTTTTCTACCCACAACTACCTATGTGGGACCATCTTTCCATTAATCTAGCCACTGGCAGTTGTGAACCGCTGTGTGACTCTGACAACTTAAAACTTTGAAATACAGAGACCAACTGTGTGAATGCTGAACAACAAGAGCTGCAACATTACAAAGTGCTGTAACAAACAGAATGTGAAGAAGAAACTGAGGCTATAGAGAGGCTTTAAAAACTTCATCAAACTGTCTGAGGACCCAAAACCAGTAGCTGAAACTAACTTCTTCCAGACTTTATTGTTGTGTGTTGTCGAGCCATCTCTCTGGCTCATCTCTCTCTCTCACACACACACACACACACACACACACACACACACACACACAGACACACACAACTCAACACAACACATAGCCAATATTCTCCTGTTCAGTGAATTCACAGAGACATGACAACGTGTAGCTGGAGGTGTCAACATAATTACACAAGACCAGACACTCAACACAAACACACACACACACACACACACACACACACATACACACACACAGAGCTCAGTTTAATTACATGTCAACAGTTGGCAGTTTGTCTTCACCACAGCGTGCTGGTTACATGGACAATGGACACACATAAACACACACACACACACACACACACTCTACACACACAGTCTCTCTGATGACCAGATATGAAACTCTGTGTGCTGATTGGACATTTTACTTCAGAGCTGATGACATCATCAGATCTTGTTTGAAGTATCTTAAAAAATATTCAGTGGTCAGATTTTCTTGCAAAAACAAATGATTAGTACAAATATACAAATATAAATCAAGTCCTCAGGAAGCAAATGTTATAATTATCTTATTTAAAGGAATAATTCACTGAAATCGTTTCAAATACTTACTGTGTGTAGACTTCATGCATTGTCCATTTCAGGCAGGTTGTTCTCAGACACTGTTTGTATATTTTCCCTCATATAAGTCAGCCTGTCCCACTCCCAACTTGTCAAATGCCACGGTTTGGTCAATGGACTTAAGCATCAGACATCAATGCAAAGAGGCAGC
Source organism: Cromileptes altivelis (assembly GCA_013133815.1). Classification (NCBI taxonomy): domain Eukaryota; kingdom Metazoa; phylum Chordata; class Actinopteri; order Perciformes; family Serranidae; genus Cromileptes; species Cromileptes altivelis. The sequence continues at coordinate 4,176,343 of CM023145.1, forward strand.
CATTGCAGTGGTGTGATACACACCAGACACCAACAGTTTATGACACCACCAGCAACTACCTAGTGTAGACAGTGAGGAAGTCCACTTAGGGCATGTAGGAGTGGAGGTGGATGGGTCAAACAGACAGACTCTCACCCGAGAGCTGCCAGGGTGCCCTTGAGCAAGGCACTGAACCCCCCAACTGCTTGGAGCGCCTGACCAAGGCAGCCCCCTCACTCTGACATCCCTCCACTTTGTGCATGTATAGGTCCTGTTTGTGCATGTGTGTGTATTTCGGACCTGTTTGTTAATGACAACGGAGTGAAAAAATTGAATTTCCCCTCAGGGGGATTAATAAAGTATATAAAATTAAACCTCTTCAACTGCTTGTTAACGCAAATAGATAATTAGCCAATCATGCTGCAGCAACTCAATGCATTTAGGCATGTAGACATGGTGAAGACAACCTGCTTAAGTTCAAACCAAGCATCAGAATGGGGAAGAAAGGTGATTTAAGTGACTATGAACGTGGCATAGTTGTTGTTGCCAAACGGGCTGGTCTGAGTATTTACTTGGATTTTCACATACAACCATCTCTAGGGTTTACAGAGGATGGTCCAAAAAAGAGAAATATCCATTAAGCAGCAGTTCTCTGGGTGAAAATGCCTTGTTGATGCTAGAGGTCAGAGAAGAATGGCCAGACCGGTTCAAGATGATAGAAAGGCAACAGTAACTCAAATAACCACTCGTTACAACCAAGATATGCAGAAGACCATCTCTGAACCAACAACACATTGAACCTTGAAGCAGATGGGCCACAGCAGCAGAGGACCACACCTGCTGCCACTCCTGTCAGCTAACAACAGGAAACTGAGGCTACAATTCACACAGGCTAACCAAAACTTGACAATAGAAGACTGGAAAAACATTGCCTTGTCTGACGAGTCTGGATTTCTGCTGCGACATTCAGGTAGCAGTGTCAGAATTTGGCGTAAACAACATGAAAGCGTGGATCCATCCTGCCTTGTATCAACAGTTCAAGCTGGTGGTGATGGTGTAATGGTGTCGGGGATATTTTCTTGGCACACTTTGAACCCCTTAGTACCAACTGAGCATGGTTTAAATGCCACAGCCTACCTGAGTACTGTTGCTGATTGTGTCCATCCCTTTATGACCACAGTGTACCCATCTTCTGATGGCTACTTCCAGCAGGATAACGTACCATGTCACAAAGCTCAGATTATCTCAAACTGGTTTCTTGAACATGACAATGAGTTCACTGTACTACAATGGCCTCCGCAGTCACCAGATCTCAATCCAGTAGAGCACCTTTTGGATGCGGTGGAATGGGACATTCACGTCATGGATGTGCAGCCAACAAATCTGCAGCAACTGCATGATGCTATCATGTCAATATGGACCAAAATCTCTGTGGAATGTTTCCAGCACCTTGTTGAATCTATGACGCCAAGAATTAAAAGGGGGTCCAACCCAGTACTGGCAATGTGTACCTAATAAAGTGGCTGGTGAGTGTAGATAATGTCATTTATAGGGCCCAGATTTGTAGATTATCATGCAAACTGTTGTGTGAGGATACGTTGTTTTAGAAACTACACTCCAATATCAATTAAAACCATCAGCTACACTGTAATAAGTTTTGAATAGCTGAGCTTTAAGGTCTTTGCAAACCAAGTGCCTTTCTTTAGTATGTTTGTTAAATTGGTCATTCGAAAAAAGTCATTACACAAAGAAACTCTTAACAATGAGTCTGATGCTTTTGAAAATTTGCAATAGGAGACAATAGGAGTTCCTTTGCTTCTCTCTCCTGGTTGACCTTCCTGGTTGTCACCGCTCTGCTGATATTTTGCATCAGCACTGCGGCGAGTCTCTTCTGTAGTGGAATTAACATCATTTTATGCATGCACACTCTCATTGTGATGTCCCACCAGCAGATGAGACATGAAATGCAATGCTTTACAATGTATGCAATATTCATTCATGGTGCAAATTAAGAAAAAGCTCAATTCTGTTCAATAAGCCAATATCAGCAAATACTGATGACGTGCCAATACTATCGTGCATTCCTAGTTTATGCCGCATTTTAGTCACAGCTTCTTGGTCAAACATCTCTCTAAAGATTCTTGAAAGATGTGCCAAGAGCGCTAAAAATCAAACCTGTTTCGAAAACTTCAATGACTGACCAAAGTTTCAGAGAGTGTGTAAACATAATTGACTTTTTGCTAAGCCCCACCCATTGGTGATGGTCCGTCAAGCTGTCGGAGTAAACATGGAGCCCACACTGTAACTAACTGCACTCCCTGAAGAAATATTATCATATTTTTAGAAAACTTAAATAGCAATTCCAGAGAGAAGCAGACAATGGGCCCTACAGTCTGCGTTTTGAAGGTTATATCCGGGATGTCAAACTGACTGAGCAGGAAAGGGTCAATTGTCACAGCATAAGGTCGTATTTCTTTTGAAACCTAAAAAAATGACACTTTGACAAAAATGCATATTTGTTGTGCAAAGGCCACTACTCTTATTTTCAGTTTTGACAGTTACCCATCATGTGACAAACTTCCGGGTAATAAACTTGATATAGTTGGTATTTTCCATGTTGAACAGTGACTTGGTGGTTTAATCCATCTTGGTTGCATCTTGCACTTTTTTCCAAAAACTATCACAGTCAGAAATCATTAAGACATTTTACACCTGCAGACACCCTAAATATATAAACCAGCAGCAGCCGTCCCACTGAAGAGCACAAAAATCTGTGTACCCTTCGTTCTTTCGTATTTCCGTTTCAAAACCAAATCAGAGAAACAGAAAAACGGGAAAACAGAACAACAGAAACCACAAGTTTTGTAGTTGTTTTTTGTTTTAAAATTAAAACAGAAGAACGTGAAAATGAAGTTTTAATTTCTTTGTTTTGTTATTGTGATATCTGGATAAATTCGGGGAATGCTGGGAGATCTGTGGAGGAACTTTTGATCTACTTCCACTAAAATCACCAAGATCGCAGAGGAGCGCTCCATTCCTTAATACTTCCACGTGCAGGTGCATTGCTTTCAGCCTACATGTAGAGCAGTTGGAAATCAGGCAATGGCTAGCTTTGTCATTTTTTTAGGGGAATCGATGGCTCAGCCGAAGAGCAGATGACCTTTCGACAGAGAAAATCTCTGTGATTTTTCAGGTAATATGCTATAATTTTTAAACATTATTACTTTGGCTACATTAACCATGTAGTGTAGTTATAGTGAACGAACAATACACCAGAATGAATATTGTCATCACTGGACTGCCAATTAAACCATGGTCCTATGCGAGGGCAATGACTGCAGGCAGCAAGGGGGTGAGGGGGAACCTAGCTGTGAGCTGGATTCGAGCTCAACCGAGCAACAGGTGGCTGCATTTCTGCAGTCAAAAGGGATTGCTCTGGACTACAACCAGGTTGAAGCTTGCCACCAGCTACCCAGAAGAAAAAACAATGACAAGCCAGTGGTCATACTGAGATTTGTTAACAGGAAGCACAAGGTTGCACTCCTAAAACAGGGCAAGATGCTTAAAGGCACAGATGTTTACATTAATGAACATCTGATGAAAACCAACGCAGCTACGCAAAGAAAGCACGTTACCTGAGGAGAATGAAAAACATCCAGAGCACATGGACTAGAAACTGCAAGATATTAATCAAGCTTAATGGATCACCAGAAGAGGCCAGGGTACTGATGGGGAGGAGCATAGAGGAACTGGAAAAGCTGGAATGAGTTATCTCATTACAAAAATAAACTGGAGTGGACTTGGAATTGAATGGAGGTAACATCACAAGCACAAACACAATGCTCAGTGATAGAGCTCAACCTACATTACACGACAATGGACACGTAACGCAGTGGATACAGGAACATGAACAACTGGAACTAACAACATTTGAATACAGTGAAAGCAGCACATTGGACACAGAACAGGATATGGATCCAGACAATAACTTCTTCTCCACCATAAACAACACATGCTATTACTACAACAATGATCAGTATAATGGGGACATTATAGCAAAAGATAAACTATCTATAATTTACTTCAATAGCTGAAGTTTATATACAAACTTTAACAGCATCAGGGAATATCTGCACACATTCCAACAGCCATTTAACATAATCGCTATTTCTGAAACGTGGATTACCACTGAAAAGGGAATGAATTTTGAGATGGAGGGCTATGAATTTATATATAACAACAGACAGAGCAAAGGTGGGGGTGGTGTTGCAATCAATATATGTTGATCTGAATTTGAATTTCAAGATGGTAGAGGCTGTGATACAGGTGGTGGACAGCCTTCTTGAATGTCTCACAGTACAGATTTGTATAGAAAAGAAAAAGATATTATTATCAGTTGTATATATAGAGCTCCGGTTTCTAGTATTGACAAGTTCAGGGAATGGATGGAAAGCACGGTAATAAAAATGGGTAACAAAAATATCTTCATTTGCGGGGATTATAATATTGATATACTAAACCCCAACAATCAAAAAAGTATTGAAGGTTTTTTAAATTCAATGCATAGTTTGAGTCTCTTTCCTACAATCACTAGACCTAGTAGAATGAACGTCTCATACTGCCACTCTGATAGATAACATATTCACCAATGTAATTAGGGATATCACTGACCACCTTCCAGTATTCACAGTATATGACAATAATTGTAGAATTGAAATAGGGGAGCATAAACAACATAGACGAATTAGGACAGAAGAGGCAATACCTACTCTAAAACATGAATTAAAGGCACAGGACTGGGATGCAATATATAATGAAGCAAATGTAAATAATGCATACAATAAATTATTGACTACAGTTACTTCATTATATGATAAGCACTGTCCCATTAAGTAATATAATAAAACACTAGTATATAAGAACAGTCCATGGTTAACTAAAGGTTTAAGAAATGCCTGTAAAAAAGAAAAAAAATATTCTACAGGAACTTCATAAAGCAGAGAACAGAAGATGCAGAAGGTAAATATAAAAGATATGAGAACAAGTTAACTAATATTATAAAATTAAGCAAAAAAGAATATTATAAAAAAAAATCAGAGGATAATAAAAACAATATTAAGGGGATATGGAATATACTAAACAATATTATTAGAGACAAAAAAAAACAATTTACCTTATTTTGTTGTATATGATATTGAAAATTATAATATGGATGAGGTGGCAAGCAGTTTTAATCAGTTCTTTGTAAATGTTGGTCCTGAGCTAGGGAAAAACATCCCGAATCCAGGGCTGGATGCAGACTACATGGACAAACTAATAGAAAGGAATCCCCACTCAGTGTTTCTGAAAGCAGGTGAAGAAAATGAAATTATCAACATAGTAAAAAAGTGTAAAAATAAAACATCTACAGACTACAATGGCATTGATGTGTCATTAGTTAAACAGGTCATCAAAGCCACTAGCACACATCTGCAATTTGTCTTTTCAAAGTGGTACATTTCCAAACCAGATGAAAATTGCTAAGGTCATTCCGCTATACAAAAATGGGTGCAAACACAACTTTACAAACTACAGACCTGTCTCAATATTGCCGCAACTCTCAATAATATTGGAAAAGCTTTTTAACAATAGAATGGATGCATTTTTGGGGAAAAAAAAACTATTTTTAGAGTCAGTATGGGTTTAGGGTTAACAGATCAACATCACAGGCAATAATGGAATCAGTTGAGGAAATCACAGATGCAACAGACAACAACAAAAAACATGCAAAAAAGTGTTTGATACAATTAACCATAACATACTATTCAATAAACTGGAAAAATATGGGATAAATATTTGGCAAATGCACAGTAAACATAAAGGTGCGAATAGAAATAGACGGGGTTGAAATTGAAAGGGTGCACGAAAAACAAATTTCTTGGAGTTACAGTAGATGACAGGCTGAGTTGGAAACCATACATCAAACATGTACAGTCCAAAGTTTCAAAAAGCATTGCAGTCATACACAAAGCAAAACAACTACTGGATCACAATTCACTTCGCACGCTTTACTGTTCACTGGTCTTGCCATATTTACATTACTGTGCTGAGGTTTGGGGAAATAATTACAGTCACTTACCATCCTGCAGAAAAGAGCAATAAGGACTATTCATAAGGTCAACTACTTGGAACACACAAATCCACTTTTTATACAATCAAAACTACTGAAATTCACTGACATTTTATCTTACCAAACAGTAATCATCATGTATAAGGCAAATTACCAGAAAATATCCAAAATGTATTTAAGAATCAGGAGGGAGGTTATCAGTTAAGAGGGGAACATAACTTCAAAATCTTAAACATACGAACAACCTTGAAAAGCTTCTGTATGTCTATTACCAGTGTCAAGCTATGGAACAATCTAAGTGAGGAACAAAGTCCAAATATCAACCAGTCCAAGAAAATATACAAAAATATGTTGTTTAGTGGGTACAAGGGATAATGATCATGAATGATTATTGGTGATTATCATTCATTAATTTATATGGCATGGTGATGAGAGGCAGAGAAGCCTATGTGTATATGTACGTATGTATGTGTATATATGTGTGTATATGTATGTAAGTTTTTATGTAAGTATGTAAGTTTAGATTTAGACAAAGGGTGAGAGCTAATAAGCTGTGCTTCTTCTTACTCTTTTTCCGGTCCGAAACAATGTCTTGGGGGATGCCATGGAGTCTCAACACATGCTGGATGAGGAGGTTGGCAGTCTCTAAAGCGGACAGGAGTTTTGACAGGGGGACAAAATGCACAGCCTTGGAAAAACAATCAACAAAGGTTAAAATAACTGTGTTACCCTCTGAAGGTGGGAGTCCAGTAACGAAGTCCACAGCAATGTGGGACCAGGGACGATGAGGAATAGGCCAGCAGGTGTTTGATGAGAGGATTTGCTACGAGCACAGATGGAGCAGGTGGAGACAAACTCTCTGGTGTCAGCTGTGATGGTTGGCCACCAAAAACCAGAGCAGGGTGAGGGTCCGGAGGAAACCAGGATGGCAGGTGACCTTGGATGCATGTCCCCACTGGAGCACAGGTGACCTGGCAGAAGGCGGGACGAACAACAGGTTGGGGGGGGACAGTTCTCAGGGGTCGGTTGGTCACGTTGGGCCTCTTGAACTACCTGCTTGATCTCCCACCTGGCAGCACCAACCACGCAGGAAGAAGGGAGGATGGTTTCTTCAGGTGAGGCTTCCACAGGAGGAGTGAACTGACAGAATAAGGCGTAGGGCTTAATGTTCCGGGACCCAGGGTGCTAGGTAAGGGTGAACTGGAATCAACACAGGAACAAAGCCCACCAAGCCTAGCATGAGTTCAGTCGGCGAGCTGACTGCAGGTAAGAGAGTTTCTTGTGGTCAGTCCATACCACAAAGGTGTGTGTAGAGCCTTCCAGCCAATGTCTCCACTCCTGTAGGGCGAGGACAACAGCCAGTAGCTCCCTGTTGCCAACGTCATAGTTTCTCTGTGTTGGCGTGAGTCGACGAGAGAAAAAAGCACATGGGTGAATTTTTTGGTCTTCAGGTGAGCGTTGGGAGAGCACAGCACCAACGCCGGTGTCAGAGGCATCAACTTCCACCACAAACTGAAGAGAAGGATCTGGGTGGGAAAGCACAGATGCAGAGGTAAACAGACAATTTAACCGTTTAAATGCAGTGTCAGCTGCCTGAGACCACACAAAAGGGAGCTTAGAGGAGGTTAACTGAGTAAGTGGCAATGCTACTTGACTGTAGTTGCGAATGAATCTCCTATAGAAGTTTGCAAAACCCAAAAACCTCTGGAGTTGCTTCCAGGTGGAAGGGATAGGCCACTCAGCCACGGCCTGGACCTTGGCAGGATCCGCCTTCAACTGTCCCTTCTCTACCACAATACCTAAGAAACTGACTGAGGTGACATGAAACTGACATTTCTCGGCTTTCACAAAGAGTCTGTTCTCTAACAGTCTTTTCAACACCAGTCTCACATGTTGCACATGTTCGTCCAAGTCGAAAAAAAAATCGAAATGTCTCGGAATACATCATTAATGAGTGCTTGGGAGACGGCAGGGGCATTGGTTAAAGCCATAGTTGGTAATCCTGTTCAGAAACACTTCTTGTTATATTTGTGGTATAATGCATATGGTTCATAGTATGATTCAATGTGAACATGTGGGGCTGCTGTGGTAGTGCGAGGGGGTTGGTGTTCATTGTCATTGTAGTAGAGGAAGAGGCAATAAAGTTACGATTCAGTACACAGTCGGACCAAATGCTTCTCTAAGTTCAAATACACAACAATATTTTGGGTTTAATGGTCCTTCGATCCTGAGAGTAGTCAATACATAATGTGTTCAGAAAAAGGAATGTAAAAAAAATCAGACCTCTGTGGCAGCTGCAGGCCTGTAAAAACTCTGACCAATCCCTGCCATTCGGTATGAATGGATAGAACCAATCAGATGCCTTCATGTCTAGTATTGCCTGAGCCCCCCTCCGTCCCTCCCTCCCTCCTCCCTGCGTGCACTCATCACATGTCACCATTGCCAGAAATATTCAGCACACTCCTCAGCAGAAATAGTGAGTAAGCAAGAGTTTGCTGCACAGTGGCAGAGAAAATGCAGCCAAAAGTATTACTTCCAGCGTTATTTGTAACGGCTCACCCCGCTAAACAGGCTAAGAAAAGAAAGTCAGAGGCAGAAAAGGCTGCGACGAAAAAGGCTTTGGATAAAGTGAGAGGACAAACCAGGGTGCAAAGCTTTATCCTTCTTGTCAACGAAGAAACAACCTGTTGGAGCAGGTGGAGACCTGCAGCTAGAGAGTCTGTGATGTACTGCTCCATGGATTCCTTTTCAGGCTGGATAAGCTGGAAAGTTTTTTGGATGAAAGGGGGGAGCTAGGGAGTAACTCAATGGAGCAATCATAGGGTCGATGTGGAGGCAGAGAGAGGGCTCGATCTTTGCTGAAAACCTCTTGGAGGTTGTGATGAACTGGTTTTGGTGGCAAAGGAGGTGAAAGGTCACTTGAGGGGGTAGCTGAGTGTAAACAGAGAGAGTGGCAGAATGTACTCCAATTGGTGATGGATGATGTGGACCACTCAATATGGGGGTTGTGTAACTTTAGCCAGGGGAGACCGAGGACTAAAGGAGATGTAGGTGAGGGAATGACAAATAGTGAAATGATTTCATGGTGGTTACCTGAGAGCTGGAGGGACATGGGAGCAGTACAATGAGTGACACGAGCGAGTAACTGTCCATTTAAGGCAAAAACCTCCTTTAGCTCAGGGAGAGTCTCTGTGGGCAAATTAGTTTGGGTACACAGTTCAAAGTCAATAAAATTGTCATCTGCTCCACTATCGACTAAAATTTGCAGAGGTACATAGTTCTGAGGAAACTTGAGCATACCTTGTAGCTGAATCCGAGTGGATGGTGTGGTGGAAAAAGTGGTACGGCTCATCAGCGCCCCACCGGTGGCTGATGAGCCTGCTCTTTTGGCAGCTGGGGGCAGGATGCGAGGCAATGGCCGGGCTGACCGCAGTAAATGCAGAGCCAGTGCCTGACTCTGCGTTCCCGTACTGCTTGTGACAGTCTCATCCTCCCCAACTGCATGGGCTCCTCAATGCAGTGGGAGGAGGAAAAACTTGGACCTGGACCTGGCGCTGGAACTGGAGTGATGTCACGGGAGGCACAGAAGGGGGCAGCAGAAGACGGTGAGTTGGTCAGAGCAGCGGAGAGGGGGACACCCTGTCTTCCTACCCTCAATCAAGTTCCTCCTCCACAAAGTCGAAGTCTGGCAAAAAGTCAGCCATTATTCTATAAATCTTTCATAAAATAAATGAATGAACTTTTCAGGCTACTGTCCAGTTCTGCCTTCCAGCTGTTGCTGCTTGTTCAGGCACGCTATGAGATCACTGCTTTTTCTCGCGATATTTCGGCAGCACTTTGGAAAGCAGAGCTAAAGGGGTAAACAAACATGGCACTGCACCAGTAAGGTAAGACACGTTTACATGTCATTTTCTATATGTTCTCTGACATTTATCCTAACGATATGAGGCGGTCTTTGTGGAAAAAAGCTTGTTTAGTGGACTAACTTTGCACTTGAAAGGATGCCCGTTCACTTACGTTTTAACAGGTCTGACGCTACTATGCACCCCAGCTGTATCTAGGCTAACGGCTAACATGCTAACTATTACTTCTATGTCACTAGTCACTTGAAACAAATTTAGGATGATAGGAGACAGGTTGAAATAAACCGTGACAAAGGAGTGATAAGACTGAGTAACAGCGGTATTATTGGCAGAGATAGCTAAAGCCCAAGAGGAAGCCCAGTCAGACAACAAACTCTTGACGAAGACTAGAAGGCAGTAGAATAAGTCTGGGACTGCTGGTGCAAAAACTGACTACATGTCCCTAGCTCACCTGAATGTCTGACTGGAGTGGGGATGTAGGGTTCACGGGAAAGACTGGGTGGGGAGACTGAAGGAACCACAGCAGGAACTGAAGAGGCTTGTGGATCCCCGGGAGAAGCCAAATTGGACATCTGGGTGACGACCTGGTCCAAGCGACCGTCGAGCTGAGAAACACTGGTGAAGAGGTTCTTTAGAGTGTCCATAATTTCACAGATTAGTTGTTCATGTTGGCCAACACGAGCGCCTTGAGTAAATAGAGCCTGTCGTAATCTGTCTGTCTCCGCGGGGTCCATGTCTTGGCCAGATTATTCTGTTATGTTTTGGTTTTGTGTTTGGACCCCAAATGCAGAGACGGAAGCAAAAAAACAGATCAAAGTGTTTATTGAAAAAACATAAAGTTCAAAATCAGAAAAATGGGCAAATGGAGGCGGCAGAGGACTGGCTGGCGTTGCTGGAATGGACTCAGCGTGCGGAGACACTGAAGCACTGGAAGCTGCGATTTGGTACGGCAGGAGGCACACCAGTAGCTGTACAAAAACAAAAGCGCTTAAGAGCGACGAAAAAACACAAAATTCACTTCTTCACAAAAGACTGGAGCCACTACGTTACCGACTGAGACGGGATAATCTGGCACAGGAGTGGTGTCTTGACCAGGCTTTATTGCAGGAGTGCTTACTGGATGAACACCAGGTGTGCCTCATTATGAAGAGCTGGCCAGCCACACCCTCAGCTGCACACACACTGCCAGGGAGAGAAAAGGGAAGGGGAAAAAGAAAAAACACAGAACATCCCACACATAAAACCAAACACCGAAACAGATGTTATCATGACGGGAACAGCTCCAGCGGCTGTAAGGGAGTAAGAGAAGGAGAGAAAGGTAGTTTAGCCACGTAAGATCAGGTCAAGGTGTCTGTGATTATATACCAGAGATCATGGCTGATGTGCTGTGATTGGTGTAAGATAGTATAGATTGGTGTAGATTTTTAAGAAAAATGGCCATCTGTAAGTCTATTTATTTTGTATTTTTGTTGTTTTAATTGTCATTTTGAATATGATTTAACATGTAGTGTACATGTTTATGTAAGATAAATGAAAATTCATGTGTATGCAGTAATATTAAAAGGGTTTGTAAGATGTGGTGGGGCTGGATGAGGCTATGGCGGCACTGCAACCTATTATTTTTTAAAATGGTCACGTGTTCAGATGTTTAAATCATATGTTTAAATGTTGTTCTAAATTTCTTGATTTATTGTTTACATTTGTTTTGATATTCTCAAATTAATTGTTCTTGTGTTTTGAATCCCAGCTTCACTTTTATTTAGATGCTGTGGAATATATTTCAGAACAGTCAATTAACTCTCAATTATTAACTCTGATGTCAACCTATTATATACCAAAGTTAATAAAACTGGATTGATATTCTTAAATTACCTGTTGTGTTCTGAATGGATGCTGTGGGATACATTTCAGGACAATTAATTAAAAATATTTCGGAATAGCACATTTGATATTTAATGTAAGATCTGAAAAAACAATGACAGCTCAATTTTGGTGGTAACATAAGAGCTGTATTACACACATTCAGTTGTCTTCAGCTTGGGTCCTGTCTTGTTCACTGTAAAATTGATCCACTCCAAAGGTTCCATCCCTGTTTAGCGAGGATCCCAGCTCCTGATAATATCCATCTGCCGCAACAGAAGCACAGCGTAGCAGGTCCTCAGATACTTTGGCTGGGCATCCTCCTGCAGCAAGGTCAGTGGGTACTCCTCGGCCTAGAAAGGAAATTTTAAAGTTTATGTTTTCGTTTTTCTTTGGGTGACAGGATTCATTCACAATACATTTTAGCATACCTGGAATCCTATGTTGATTCCAAGACTGCACAACCCTGTTCATTCCAATCTGGCTGACTTGGCATGTCAGATTTGACACACAAAATTTCACAAAGTTATCCTGCATGTCAATGGCCTCCTGGTCAGCCAGGCGCACCAAGGCTTCCTTCAGAGGGTAGTTGACCCGATTATTGATTTCAGGCCAAATCCTCTCCACTCTTAGGTTCTGTTGTTCATACAAGATATGTAAGAAAAAAAGTCAAAAAAAGAAGTCAGAAGGATAAACTACTTGTACTAACTTAAATTTCAGTGTTTTAAAATGTGATGTAACAAAATAGCCTGACATTCTGCGAAACAACCTTCTGATTCCCTGTGACAATCCATAAATAACACACTATAAATATATAGGGTCAACACCCCACAGGTATGCACTTAAGCCAAGCCTTATCTGCTGATTCCACGGACCAAAAAAAGGGCACAACAGAAATAGTAATTTCAAATTTCCTTACTATATGCAAATTTATAGATGCATGTTAGGCAAGTATAACGGTGCTATTTTGTTTTTCTTTCAAAGTCTCAAGTTACTGGAGCCCTTGAGTAGTAATAGAAAAACTTACCCTTGAAGATGTAGTCTGAAGGTAGGGTTGCCTGCTGAGGTTATACCTGTGCCTGCCAAACCAACCAAAAGAACTTCCAAGTATGAACCACTTTATGCTTGGACATGGTAAACAGTCACTTTCACATTAATTTCCTTTTAATGCTTTTCCCTCATGCTCGTAATCGTTAAGCCAAGCAGGCTTCTTTCTGACCCTAGCGAGTCTGGGCATGTTATTGTCCAGCGGTTGTGCAAGCTCTTGCTCAGGGGCTGGAGCAGCAGTGCCTGTGATGATGTCTGTTGTACTTTCTGGAACCAGAGACAGGTGAGTAGCGCTCCAGGTGTGTCTATCCTCCAGCACATAGGAACTTGCACCAGCTTTCTGCATCACCCTGGTTGGTGCATGTTTTTTTTTTTTTTTTTTACCATTTTTTTTTAAGAATATCTTTATTATTAATTATGTGTCACATCTTATTCACATATACAAACACATTTTTTTACATTTATCCCCCCCTTCGAGAAAACCCCCTCCCCCACCCCCCCTCCAAAGTTGAACATTCAGCACAGCAGTCAGTCAGTCACAAGCATGGTAGAATATCATATGGCAATAGTAACGACAAGAATTAATAATAATATAAAATGGAGAAATAAGTATACATTACAATAATTAAGAAATGATACAGAAAATAAACTAACAAATAAAAATAGTAAAACAGACAGCAACACCTCTCCTTTAACATTCAACTGTTATTCCCTGGTCTGGGAAGCACCTTCCAAAATATGTTAGAGTTAGTCCTACATAATCGAGAAATGGGGTCCATATATGGTAAAATAAACCAATTTTCCCTCTGGACCAGTATGTCAGATATTCCATGGGTAAAAGGTCAAATATTACCTTATGCCAATCTAAAACTGTAGATGGCTTATTTGAAATCCATTTCAGCAATATAGTTTTACGGGTAGCATATGTTAAAACATTCCACAGTTTCTGACAATGAAATCCTTTTATTCGTGGGTGTGGTAATCCGAACAACAAATATACTGGGTCCAGGTCCAACTCCTTATTAAAAAACAAATCTAATTTCAAAGCCACTTCTACCCAGAAATCCTGGATATGCACACAGGTCCACACAGTATGTATAAAGCTACCAACTTCCTTATTACACTTCATACACAGAGCTGATTTGTTTGGATCCATCTTATGTCTGAGTTCAGGTGATATCTGAAGGCGATGCAGTAATTTAAACTGTGATTCCTATATTCCTACATATGGATATGTTGTTAGCATGCTCCTATATGTCCGCCTCCATAGCTTCATCTATTATCACCCCAAGGTCCTGAGCCCATGTTTGCATAATTGTAATGTTAGCCTTATTGGACTTATAAAAGGCCTCATAGCATTGTCTTACTATAGCCTTACTGCTATGTATTTTGTACAGTAGTTGTTCAGTTGGTGACATTTCCAGAGTAAATTTATGCTGAATTGGATTCTGTATAAAGCTCCTGACTTGAAGAAATCCAAAAAAAATGTGTGTGTGATAGTTTGTATTTCAATCTTAATTGGTCAAATGACATCATTCTGTCCCCTTCAAATAAGTCTTTCAAAGTTGTAATACTGGCACTTTCCCACAGAGCAAACCCATTATCTGTCATCCCTGGGAGAAAATCTGTATTTCTTTGTATTGGAGTAATTGGTGATAAAACATCAGTTCTTTTTTCCCATTTCTTAATCATGTCCCAAGCTTTTAGTGTGGATTTCACAATGAAATTACCATCTGCAATCTCTAGTTTATTCCGATTCAGGATAAATGGGAGACTAGCTAATTGTAATGGTTTACCTAAATTGTATGCTTCAATATCAAGCCAAAAAGAGTCTGGATCATTCCGTACCCAATCTACTATATATCGAAATTGAGAAGCCACTTGATACGGTCTAATGTTGGGAATTGCCAATCCTCCCTGACCCAATGGCAATTGCAATTTGGCTAATTTAAGTTGTGGTCTTTTGCAGTTCCATATAAATGACCTAAACCAACCATTCACCGTCTTGATGGTATTATAATTATGGTACAGGCTATGTACCACAGTCTTTTAAGGTAGCTGTAATTAAACCTCTACTAAAAAAGCCCACCCTGGATCCAGAGGTGTTAGCCAACTATAGACCAATATCTAATCTTCCCTTTATGTCAAAGATCCTTGAGAAAGTAGTCGCAGACCAGCTGTGTGATTTTCTCCATGATAATAATTTATTTGAGGAATTTCAGTCAGGATTTAGAGTGCATCATAGCACTGAGACAGCACTAGTTAAAATTACAAATGACCTTCTGATTGCTTCAGACAAAGGACTTGTCTCTGTACTTGTTTTATTAGATCTTAGTGCAGCGTTTGACACAATTGACCATCAAATTCTACTGCAGAGACTGGATCACTTAATTGGCCTAAAAGGTTCTGCACTGAGCTGGTTTAAATCTTATTTATCTGATCGTTTTCAATTTGTTGATGTTCGTAATGAATCATCCTTACATACCAAAGTTTGTTTTGGAGTTCCGCAAGGTTCTGTGCTCGGACCAATCCTATTTACTCTATATGTGCTTCCTTTAGGTAACATCATTAGAAATCACTCTATAAATTTCCATTGTTATGCGGATGATACACAGTTGTATTTATCGATGAAGCCAGAAGAAAGTAATCAATGAACTAAACTCCATAACTGCCTTAAAGACATAAAAAATTGGATGAGCACCAATTTCCTGATGTTAAATTCAGGCAAAACTGAAGTTATTGTTCTTGGCCCCAAACAACTCAGAGACTCTTTATCTGATGACATAGTTTCTCTAGATGGCATTGCTCTGGCCTCTAGCACTACCGTAAGAAACCTCGGAGTAATATTTGATCAAGATTTGTCTTGACTGCATTTTTTCATCTGCGTAATATTGCGAAAATTAGGCCTATCCTGACCCGAAAAGATGCAGAAAAATTGGTCCACGCTTTTGTTACCTCAAGGCTGGATTACTGTAACTCTCTATTATCAGGTAGCTCTAGTAAGTCCTTAAAAACTCTCCAGCTAATTCAGAATGCAGCAGCACGTGTACTAACAGGAACTAAGAAACAAGATCATATTTCTCCTGTTTTAGCTTCTCTGCACTGGCTCCCTGTAAAATCCAGAATTGAATTTAAAATCCTACTGTTAACTTATAAAGCTCTAAATGGTCAAGCTCCGTCATATCTTAGAGAGCTCATAGTGCCATATTATCCCACCAGAACACTACACTCTGAGAACGCAGGGTTACTTGTGGTCCCTAAAGTCTCCAAAAGCAGATCAGGAGCCAAAGCTTTCAGCTATCAGGTTCCTCTCCTGTGGAATCATCTTCCTGTTATGGTCCAGGAGGCAGACACCATCTCCACATTTAAGACTAGACTTAAGACTTTCCTCTTTGATAAAGCTTATAGTTAGGGCTGGCTCAGGCTTGCCCTGTACCAGCCCCTAGCTAGGCTGACTTAGGCCTAGTGTGCCGGAGGACCACCCTATAATACACCGGGCACCTTCTCTCTCTCTCTCTCTCTCTCTCTCTTGTATTCTATTACTGCATCTTGCTAACTCGGCCATTCTGGATGTCACTAACTCGGCTTCTTCTCCAGAGCCTTTGTGCTCCACTGTCTCTCAGATTAACTCATATCGCAATGGTGCCTGGACAGCGTGACATATGTGGTTGTGCTGCTGCCGTGGTCCTGCCAGATGCCTCCTGCTGCTGCTGCTGCCATCATTAGTCATTAGTCATACTTCTACTGTTATTTTACACATATGACTATTGTCACACATGTATACTGTCAGATATTAATACATACTTTCAACATATTGTACCACAGTAACCAGAACTATAACTATAATATTATTACTTTCATTAACGTTGTTGTAAGCTACTGTCATTACCGGCATCTCTCTCTCTCTCTCTCTCTCTCTCTCTCTCTCTCTCTCTCTCTCTCTCTCTCTCTCTCATTGTGTCATATAGATTACTGTTAATTTGTTATGCTGATCTGTTCTGTACACCATCTATTGCACGTCTGTCCGTCCTGGAAGAGGGATCCCTCCTCAGTTGCTCTTCCTGAGGTTTCTACCGTTTTTTTTTCCCGATAAAGGGTTTTTTTGGGGGAGTTTTTACTTATCCGCTGTGAGGGTCTTAAGGACAGAGGGATGTCGTATGCTGTAAAGCCCTGTGAGGCAAATTGTGATTTGAGATATTGGGCTTTATAAATAAAATTGATTGATTGATTGAAATTGATTATTGTTTAGCAGGACCGGGATCATTTGAAATTTGTAGAGCAGTCGAGGTAAAATATTCATCTTAATCAAAGAGATTCTTCCCAGCATTGAGAGTGGTAAGGAAGACCACCTCTGTAGGTCATCGTGGATGTGTTTAAGCAGAGGCTGAAAATTTGCTTGAAACATCCTTTGCAGCAGAGGTGTTATAAAAATACCTAGGTAAACAAAACCCTCTGTTGCCCACCTGAAGGGTGATAAGCCGGAGGTAAGGGAGTGGTGCACCTGACCCAATGGCATGGCCTCTGACTTACTAAAATTTATTTTATAACTCGAAAATTTACTAAACTCATTAATAACAGAAAGGACTGACATAATAGATATTTCCGGTTGCATGATAAACAATAAAACATCATCAGCATACAAGTAAATTTTATGTTGTCTGTGATTAATCGATATACCATGAATAGTACAGTGGGTTCTAATGGCTTCTGCTAGTGGCTCGATTGCGATCGCAAATAACAAAGGTGATAAAGGGTACCCTTGACGCGTGCCCCTCCCCAGAGCAATGTAGGAAGAACATTTACCAGTCGTGATAACAGTCCTTAGTGGATTATGATAAAGCAACTTGACCCATTCAATAAATTCTTTACCTAAATCAAATTCCTTGAGTGTGAAAAACAAGAAATCCTATTTTATACGGTCAAATGCTTTTTCTGTATCCAATGATACTACCATACCTTTAAGATTATTTTGCTGACACAGCTGAATAATGTTGAGTAACCTTCTAACATTATTACATGAGTTCCTTCCAGTAATAAACCCTGTCTGATCATTATTAATGATAAATGGAAGAATTTTCTCTAGTCTTAAGGCTAGTATTTTAGATAAAATCTTGAAATCTAAATTTAGTAAACTGATAGGTCGGTAGGATGAACACACATCCGCTGGTTTATCCTTCTTAAGAATCACTGTAAGTGTTTTGGGAAGAGCTCTCTTCTCAAAGGAGTGATTAAACATGGCAAGTAAAGGTTTCACCAACAGCAGCTTAAAACGTTTATAAAAATCCGAGCTAAAGCCATCAGGACCCGGAGCCTTTCCTGACTGTAAAACACCAACTGCCTCAGTTACTTCTTCCAGCGTTATAGGTCCATTCAGTACTGTCTTTTGTTGGTCACTAGGCTTGGGCAGGTTGAGATTGGAGAAAAAGCCCTCCATAAGTCTAGAGACCTCTGCTGGCTGCTCACTTGTATATAACCTTTCATAGAATTCTGTAAAAAACCTTATTTATGCCATTGCTATCCATTTTCACCTGCCCAGAGGCATCTTTAACTGAAGATAGGTTCTGAGAATCAGATCTACTCTTGACCAGGCTGGCTAAGTACTTGCTGGGTTTGCTACCAAATTCATATAGTTTTTGCCTTGTGAATCTAATACTCTGCTCTGCCTTCTGAGTGAGCAGTGAGTTAAGCATAGCTCTTGTGGTCAGAGTTGCTTTAAGATTAGCATCGGTAGGGTTCTGGTTAGATGCCTCTCACATTCATACATAGCTGTATCTCTAACTATCTCTTTACGTTGATCTTCTTGACGCTTTCGTTTTGTGCTTTTTTCATAAGACATAATCAGACCTCGAGAATAAGCCTTACATGTCTCCTATAAAATACAAGGAGATACATCAGGTGTGTTATTACAAGAAAAAAAATATCTGAAACTCAGTCTGAAAAAAAGATATGAAATACGGGTCACCCAACAGATGATTATTAAACCTCCATTTACTTGATCGTTGCTGGGCCTCTCCATGTGAGAAATTTAAGTAAACCGGAGCATGTTCCGATATCGTAATGCTCCCAATCTCGCAGGATGAAACAGAACACAACATTGTTTTAGGGACGAACAAGTAGTCTATCCTAGAGCTACTTTTATGCACTCCAGAGAAGAATGTGAACTCTTTGTTGTTTGGATGTAACGCTCGCCACACATCCAAGTAGCCTAGTTCGTCACATACATCAGCTGTTGCTCGCGCCCATTTAGTAGGGTTAGTTCCTTTAGCAGGTGATTTATCAATGTGAGGGTCAAATATGCAATTGAAGTCTCCACCAGCAATTGACTGAGCACAGCCCAGCTCTGCTAATTCTGAAAAAGCTTTTGTTATGAGATCAGGAGGATGACTCAGTGGGGCATAGACATTTAAAATAGAAATAATTTCGCTAAACAGGCATCCTTTTATTGCAACATATCTTCCTACGTTATCCTTAGTACAAGACTCTAGCGTAAAAGGAAGCCGTTTGTTAATAAGGATGCAAACTCTTCTGCTATTGGATGTGAATGACGAAAAAAATACCTGTCCTACCCATTCTCGTTTAAGTTTGTCATGTTCTGTGTCTTTTAGATGTGTTTCCTGAAGTAGTGCTATATCAACCCCTTCTTTTTTTAGATATGTCAATATTTTTTTTTCTTTTCACAGGATGATGTATGACTCTAATAGTCCATGTACATACCTTAAGTACAGAATTAGTCATGGTAGCTGGAAAAATTAAATACAGCAAGGGTCGGTCGTTGCCTTAAGTCTGTATGCATTATACTATCCATACTCTAATTCCCTCCATGCGCCATACCTTGTGACCAGAAGAAAAAAAAAAGATAAAGAGAAGGGTGGAGACCCCGACTTCAGAAGAGAAACCCTTGCTAGGGCCTCTTAACCTTACTTCAGATGCGGCTATGATGTTCCTGAGTCCGCAAGATCGAATGCAGTCAATTATTTAAATCAGCCCAACATCCACTAAGCTGATGTTCCTCCATCACTTGTATTTTCCACTCAGAATATTACACACAAAGAACAGGGATATCTCAGTCAGATAATGTGAGTAGTTGGTATCCATACCGTCAAAAAGTAAATATTATAAAGTCACAGAAAAAAGGATAAGAAAAAAAAATCTGTGCTACCACCTGGTGGTGACAGCAGGATACGCAGATATGACAGGGCCTGTCAATCAAATGCTGCTACTTTCGGCCAACTCCGGCCATTTCTGGGCCATCTCGGTCATGTCCGACATCCGCCGGCTCCTCTGAATACCTTCACTTACGACCGGCAATGTGCAATTATTTATGGCTGTATGCCGCGCTGGCCCCGTTTCTAAGATGAACTTCTGACATGAAACAGAAGGGCAAGAACAAACAACGAGACAAGAGTCCAAAAGCCCTTAACACGATAGTCTTAACATTATACTGCTACTGCCAGTCTCTGACATTAGCTCTCCAGAACATTGAGCTTAGGCAGCAAACGCTACAGCAGCATGAACTATATTTTCGTTCGTCACAGGCGATGACTACATTGTAAGATCTTAAGATCTTAATTACTCACACTTACTCGTCCGGTACAGTGCCTTCACCACCCAGTGTGTTTATATATGCCATAGCTTCTTCGTGCTTGATAAAGGACTTGGTAGTGTTATTCATGGTGATATTCAGAATTGCAAGATAATTTAGGCCATAGGTGTGTTGTCCGAGTGACTGGAGCCTTTTTCTGGCCTTGTCAAAAGCCCGACGTTTTTTCTGAGTTCTGCTGGAAAAGTCCTGGGAAAAAAAGATCCTGCTGTCCTCAAAACGGACAGCCTTCGCCCGCCTGGCCACCTCCAGCACCCGGACCCAATCGTTGTAATGGTGAAATCTTACAATCATAGCGCGGGGCTAAGGTCTGCGCGATTCGGCTCCCCTCCTCATTGGCCCCGACACCCGGTGCGCCCTTTCCAGCTTTATTTTCCTGTCCTTGGTGGTCAGTGCCAAAACTTTGGGAAGCCACAACTCCATGAACTGTACGGCAGAGGAACCCTCTGAAGATTCTGGCAGGCCGATTATTCTGTGGTTTTTATGTCTGCCTCGGTCCTCCTGGTCATCCAGACGCTCCTGTAGCGAGACCACAGCTTTTTCCAGGCACGAGACACGTTTCTCCGTCTCGACATTTATGTCCTCCACCTCAGAGATGCGTTGTTCAGCTTCCCCAACACGCTTGGTTGTGTCTTGCAACTCTTTCGAAATGTCTCCAATCTTTTGCAGAAAAGAGTCAAACTTAGCCTCTATGACCTCGGATATATTTGCAGTGAGTGTGGCCATGGCTTTGGTCATTGCTGTGCTCAAAATTTCCGTCTCCTCAGTCTCTGCACCGCCATCTTGTGCTCTCTCCGTGTTGTCAGCCATAGCGTTCTTCTTCTCCTGTGTCTTTCTTGCGGTTTTCGAAGCCATTTTAACAAAAGCTTTACCCCAGAAGTGGTCCAGTGACATCAGCTAAATTTAAGTGTTTTTATCAAATTGGGCTGAGTTAAGCATCAGTATCAGGATATTTTTGCATCGACACACCGAACGTTGCTACTCGGTGCGCATCACCGGATGTCCCCCTTGACAATCTTTTTTAACATGAAAGAGCTTCCTCACTCTGACCAGGCTCTGCTTGGTGCGGATGATGCCCTGGTGGGTTTCATGTGCCAGGCTAACAAGCTGCTTTCTTAGGGCCACAGGAACCAGCCGTCACTGAGGGCCCCTGTACACTGTCACATCTTGGACTGAGAGTTCATGTCTGACAGCAAAGTAAGGCTTAAACATCGCAGGTAAAGACTTTGCTGTTCTAGGCCAACCTTTTTTCATCTGCACTCTCAGGGCAGTAAGCTCTGGACATACCTCACATGCCAAAGTGTAGTCCTTCACTGAGAGAGCTTTCAGTTCTGTATCCAGCAGAGCTACCAACTCAGGCTCTATCGCTGGCTCTGTGTTCTCTTCTGATGGAAGAGGCAACCTCGAGAGACAGTTAGCAGCACAATACACCACATCATATGTAAAACACAGAAGTCGGGCTGACCACCACGCAATATTCCTGCACATTCCTGTGCCTCCAAGTCCTTTTGTAGCTAGCAGTGTGGTCAGGGCCTGGTGATCTGTGCACAGCGTGAATCTTGTCCTCCACTTTTCAGCTGCCCACACACAA
The DNA here is from genome assembly GCA_013133815.1 of Cromileptes altivelis. Classification (NCBI taxonomy): domain Eukaryota; kingdom Metazoa; phylum Chordata; class Actinopteri; order Perciformes; family Serranidae; genus Cromileptes; species Cromileptes altivelis. The sequence continues at coordinate 4,198,392 of CM023145.1, forward strand.
GCTAAGGCTTCCTTCTTCACAATGGAGTATTTCCATTCAGCAGTTGTAAGTGAACGTGAGGCAAATGCAACTGTAAGCTCTATCTTGTAAGGGTGCATTTGTGCGGGGCTGAACACAGTCTGTATGGGACTCGGTTATGAATGCAGTTATGTCCCGGCTCTCTTCTGCCAGCAACACCTGATGATAAGCATTCGCCAGATCAATGGTGGAGAAAGCAGTGGCTCCACACATTTCAGAGAAAATGTCATCCATATTGGGAAGTGGGTGACTGTCCATCACTATTGCCTTATTTGGCTCACCGTAGTCAACACACATTCTCATATTTCCATTTTTTCTCAGTGTGACCACGATGGGGTATACCCACTGGGATGCATCAGTCCTCTCAATCACATCCATGTCGGATTGCCACTTGTTAGTATGTATTTTTACATCTTCACTGACCAGTGCATACTAGGTCAAGAACCCCTGAGGGTCATGTTCCGCCAGGACAGCTATAATGACGCCAAAAGTGCTAGATGGACAAGTTAGATTAATTTTAGTTGGCCTAAGGCCAAGTTAAATTTGGCAAAGCACTATTTAGGTAACAGTATACATGCCACCACCATCATACTGTCTCTCTCTGTTCACTTCATCACACATAGCTTCTGCATGTAGCCATTGTTGATCCGAGCTCGTAATAAACGTGCATTGAGAAAGAACTCCATGATCTGCCTCATCCTTGCATTCTCCAGATCATCACAGAAACACCTACTCTTCCACCTGGCACGCCATTTTTATTGCTGTATCCAGTGTAAGGTTTGCCTCCGTTTCCAGTAACAGCTTCTCATGTATTCTTGGGCAGCTAGCATGCTCGATGAGTTGGTTACATATCATTTTGTCTGTATTTCCAGCAAACTCACACGTCACAGCCAGCTCGCGCTGCGAGCCCATGTACTCAGCAACAGTCTTATGCAGTCTCAGCACTCTCTGCCTGAACTTGTGTTGCTTCACCACTACATTTACTGCTGGGTTGAAATGTGCACACAGTACAGTCACCGCCGAATCATCCATCGTACCTGCATTGGTAAGTGTGTAAAGTACACGTTGTCCTTCGGTACCCAGGTAGTGCAGGAGCAGTGCACGTTTCCTCTTGTCGGGTTAGTCGTCCCCCTCCTAACGAATAGCAAGCCGGTAGTTGTTGAACATTTTCATCCACATGTCGAATGGAATTGCAGGTTGTCCGGTGGATGGCAGGAACAATGCAGGGAGAGGCACAACATTCGCCATCCTTGTCGCCAATTTGTTGTGTGCTCATTTAATCACCAAGAGGAAGAATTAGCAATGAAAATAAGGCAGCAAGACTCCAGCATGAACTTCACTCTTCATTCATCTTCTTTGTATCATAACATGGCAGACTATAGCCAACACAGCATTTATTGGTCTACAGTGATGCCTAGCATTGTGGAGTAGTACCTGAATACACAACACAAACATGCCAGTCTTCTCATTTTGATCCATATGTAGTTTATGGCCCATATATTCAGCGTGGCAGGGGATGAGATTAAGATTGCAAGCACCTTTTAAAATGAAGAAAAATATAGGTTATTTAACACTGTTTTGTCCTCATATGTATGTATAGAATGACACATACTATTTAAATAAAATATATATATATATATAATTTACCAACGTTAGGCTACTTACATGTCACCTCAGCCCATGGTAGGGGTGATGGACCTCCCGCAGGACCCTACTGACCTTTTTTTCAGCAGCATTTATGCCGATATAAGAGAGGTAGTCAGTCATAAATTTTCGGCCGAAGGTTGGACCTGTCTGTTAAACACGTTCATAATATTATGACAGCTATGTTAAAGCCTACAAAGAGACTACTCTGTGCCACATTGATTAACATTATAACACACACACACAAATACAAACACACACACTGATAAATTTGGGAATAGCACATGACCACTGTGGTGGATGACTGAACCATACATTTATTTTGATTGAACTTATACAGGATAGGCCTATTTGTAAAATGAAAGTACCTTTATCTAAATTTCTCTCTCTCTCTCTCTCTCTCTCTCTCTCTCTCTCTCTCTCTCTCTCATTCACACACACACACACACACACACACACTCACGAGCAGAGAACTCAGGCGGGTCTTACATCTTCAGAGAACTGTCAACTTGTGTATCTGTAGAATGACAGGATGATGACTTTAAACATAGTATGATCTAATAGAAACAGTTCTGCTGTATCATAAATTGTCATCTACCCTCGCCCTGCTTTAACCCCCTGCTCAATGTTGCTTCCAGTCGGAAAGTCCACCACAGGCCACAGAAAATACTCCTTGTACATATTCCCATTGACAGGACTTATTGATTCGTGGTCAACCATGCATATGTGTATCTGGACAGCCTCTTTCATATCACGGGCAGACTTTTTAACTACCACCCCCTGAGTCTCCGTAACCATGGCAACGATGACGTGTAGTGTGAAGTGTGACTGAAAACTTGCCTTCTGCTGTGTCTCATTAAACTCTTTGATTTTATTATTTCTCATGTAATTTCAAGCATGTGATAACATAGTGTAGCCAATGCATTAGAGAGTGCACGAAAATACTACAGGACTAATCGCATCCCATATTGATTTAGTAGCTAAGGGATGATCCCGTATTATAAGGATGGATACCCTATACGTACATACATACATACATACCCTGTTTGTTGCAGAAACCACAGCTGTTTCCAGTTCGGTGTCTGAAACAACACTTCTCCGACAAAGGTTGCGCTCCATGCAGAATCTCCTGATGCTGATTATGGAACACTGCATGGCCCCTTCACACTGCGAAATGTCACTGATTATTGCATGTGTCTTGCCACTCTCAAAAAGTCCACAGATCAGGTCTGCATAAGGCTAAAGTGCAGCTATACTTAGGCTACAAGTAGTTCAGAATGGAGTGCTCCTCTGTGATCTTTTTGATTTTGGCGGGAGTAGTTCAAAAATTCCTCCAAAGATCTCCCAGCATTCCCCGAATTTATCCAAATATCACAATAACAAAACAAAGACATTAAAACTTCAGTTTCATGTTCTTCTGTTTTAATATTAAAAAAAAACAACAACTACAAAACGTGTGATTTCTGTTTTTCCGTGTTTCTGTTCTGATTTGGTTTTGAAATGGAAAAACGAAAGAATGAAGGATACACGGATTCACAAAGAATATTACATCTTTTACATCTATTTTTTTTTTCTATTTTTAGGTCACATTTAAGCTTCAAATGCTGCTCAGACTTTCTGAATAAAACTTTTTGTTTGTTTGGAGCCTCTGGTCCTTAGTCTCTCCAGGCTTTTCCTCCTGCTGCCTGCAGGGAGATTACACCTACTATACAAATTGTGTGTGTGTGTGTGCTAGTCAAATCACATATTGTACTGAATAAATTCTAATAATGCTATGTGTACCTGATCCCTGCAGGGAAACGCTCATGTTGAATTCTATTTTCACAGCATTGTTACCCCGCGGAGAACACCACAAGCTGATCTGCAGGAAAAATTAGACTAAAAAAACACAAACTGTATGAGAGACAAGGTTTCTTTCTGTTTCTTGTGCCTTTGATGAAATTATGCTTCCTCATTCCCACAGCAGAGAGGAAGTCAGAGATTATGAAGCAGCAGAGCAGTGAGGTCAGACAGTGTGGAGTTGTGAAAATGTGGATGAAATGATGAATTTAATTCTCCGTGAGCAGCTACTGAAGCACCCTGAAGCAGGGGAGCTTTGTTTTAAAGCTCAAACTTTAAAATGTTTGAATGTTCTTGTGTTTCTGTTTACGTTAAGAGAGACAGACAGACAGAGAAAGATAGACATGCAGAGACAGACAGGAGCTCTAGTTGGTGTCAGAGACTCTCGCTCCTCTCTGAACCCACCCAGCTGCTCCTTCCCCTGGGAAGAGCTCAGCTGACCCTGGAGCTCCAGCTCAGCTGGTTCCCAGAAACCTGGAGAGAAAGTTACTACATTTGTAGAAAATGGGGACATTAATAGGAACATGGGGAATTGGGGGAAAGTGAAGACATGAGCATTAGCATTTTCTGGAAGATTTTGACATTTTTGAAAGTGGGGACATTTTGGCAAGTTAGGACTTATTTAGAAAGTGCAGCCCCGTCATCAGAAGAAAATGTTGGCATTGTTTATTTCTGCAAACCACAGATGTGTACATTTGCATGTTTCATACTTATCATATCCAGGTATCTAAAGTGATGTAGTATATGGGCTGACTTTGTCATCGGAAGGTGGATGGTGTGACACCAACAAACTACAAAACCGGTTGTGTTTTAGTTACTTGTTGCTGTTTCTCCAGCATGCATCGTGCCACAAAAAGCCAGTAGTGAAAGCCCAAACATTATATTTTTCAAACCACAACCAAGATGTTTTGTGCTTAAACCTAACCACATGTTAACCAGTGTAGCTGAAACATGAAATTTTTATCTGCGAAGTAATGTCCAAATGTAATGTACCCATGGTTTACTGAAACATACAATGCCATATTTATTGTGGCAAATGGGTTGTAAAGTGAGGAAATTCTTGTTAACGTTTGGGAAATATATTTAAGTTTTAAAAGATAAGATAAATATGTGGCATATTTGGAAAGGGAAAACCTTTTTGTAAAATGATGTTTATGGATTTATGTGGAATGTGTGAACATATTTAGATACTGTAGTTAAAGTTTGGACAAATTATGAAAGAAGGGAAATATTTTTGGAAGGTTGGAAGGCCTTGAAAAAGCCAGTGCATATTGAAAAAAGTGGGACATTTTGTAAAATGGCAACAGCATCAACAAAGTTCAGTTGTGCCCTAAGATTCTGTTTATACAGCATATTCTCACTCCCAAATCATCACATACTGCCACTTGTTCAGTGGACTTTTGACATCGACATATAATGTGCTAGATATTGTTGGTGCGTCTGCTGTGATGTTCTGGTATACTGTGTCAGTTTAATCCTGTTACAGGCATTGTGTCTTTTCAAAAACACCTCTGTTTTCACAGGAAATGTAAAGATTCTGCTCAGTACACATGTGGTTAGGTTTAGGCAAAAAAAGCATGTAGTTAGGTTTAGGCAACAAAAGCATGTGATTAGGCTTAGGCAACAAAAGGATGTAGTTAGGTTGAGGCAACAAAAGGATGTAGTTAGGTTTAGGCAACAAAAGCATGTGGTTAGGTTTAGGCAACAAAAGCATGTGGTTCGGTTGAGGCAACAAAAGGATATAGTTATGTTTAGGTAAGAAAAGGATGTGGTTAGGTTGAGGTAACAAAATGATGTAGTTAGGTTTAGGCAACAAAAGGATGTAGTTAGGTTTAGACAACAAAAGCATGTGGTTAGGTTTAGACAACAAAAGCATGTGGTTCGGTTGAGGCAACAAAAGGATATAGTTATGTTTAGGTAAGAAAAGGATGTGGTTAGGTTGAGGTAACAAAATGATGTAGTTAGGTTTAGGCAACAAAAGGATGTAGTTAGGTTTAGACAACAAAAGCATGTGGTTAGGTTTAGACAACAAAAGCATGTGGTTGGGTTTAGAAAAAAAAATACGTTGTTCGGTTTAGTCCAAAAATACATGTGGTTAGGTCATGTGGTTAGGTTTAGGCAACAAAAGCATGTGGTTAGTTTAATGCCACAAAAGCATGTAGTTAGGTTGAGGCAAAAAAGCATGTGGATATCTTCAGGTCACAAAAGCATGTGTTTAAGTTTAGAGAATAAAAAGCATGTGGTTAGGTGGAGGCAAAAGAGCATTTCATTAGGTTCTGGCAACAAAATCATACGGTTAGGTTCTGGCAACAAATAGGTGTGGTTACAATTAGGCAAAAAAAAAGTATATGGCCACACAAACGTGGTTAGGGTTAGGCAAAAAATGCCCGTAGTTAGGTTTTGGCAACAAAATCATGGGATTAAGTTTAGGAAAAAAAACAAACAAACAGACAAAAAATAAAAACAACTACTTGGGTTTCCAAAACAAATACATATTGTTAGGTTAAGGCACAAAAAAGCATGTGTTTAGGTTTGGGCAAATAAAAAACAAAAAAGCATGTGATAAGGTTAAGGCAGGGCCGGACTGGGACAAAAACTCAGGCTGGGAGTCATACATCCACCCAGGCCACCCAATCCACACATTACATGCTCACACACGTGCACGTGCACACGGACACACATATGGGCTAAGTAATCACCAAAGCTCATTATTCCAGACTGACAGTCACACAACAACTCCATTAAAAACAACTTTAACAGCAACCCTACTCATAGTCCTTCTCTTCCCTACCCTCACCAAATGTGCCCCTCAATAAACCAGGACTCCTATATAAATGGGTATTCTATCTATCTATCTATTTTAGCTGTAAAACCTAATACATATTTAGATTGCTTCTCCTCAATTTCTCTTCAAGAATTGACCGCGGTGATTTCTTCATCTAAATCATCAACGTGTGTCTTAGACCCCATACCAACTAGGCTACTTAAGGAGGTCTTTCCTTTAGTTAACACTCATATATTAGATATGATCAATCTATCCTTATTAACAGGCTATGTACCACAGTCTTTTAAGGTAGCTGTAATTAAACCTCTACTAAAAAAGCCCACCCTGGATCCAGAGGTGTTAGCCAACTGTAGACCAATATCTAATCTTCCCTTTATGTCAAAGATCCTTGAGAAAGTAATCGCAGACCAGCTGTGTGATTTTCTCTATGATAATAATTTATTTGAGGAATTTCAGTCAGGATTTAGAGTGCATCATAGCACTGAGACAGCACTAGTTAAAATTACAAATGACCTTCTGATTGCTTCAGACAAAGGACTTGTCTCCATACTTGTTTTATTAGATCTTAGTGCAGCGTTTGACACAATTGACAATCAAATTCTACTGCAGAGACTGGATTACTTTTTTTTGGCCTAAAAAGGTTCTGCACTAAGCTGGTTTAAATCTTATTTATCTGATCGTTTTCAGTTTGTTGACGTTCGTAATGAATCATCCTTACGTCCCAAAGTTTGTTTGGAGTTCTGCAAGGTTCTGTGCTCGGACCAATCCTATTTACTCTATATATGCTTCCTTTAGGTAACATCATTAGAAATCAGTCGATAAATTTCCATTGTTATGCGGATGATACTCCGTATTGTATTTATCGATGAAGCCAGAAGAAAGTAATCAATTAACAAAACTCCATAACTGCCTTAAAGACATAAAAACTTGGATGAGCACCAATTTCCTGATGTTAAATTCAGACAAAACTGAAGTTATTGTTCTTGGCCCCAAACAACTCAGAGACTCTTTATCTGATGACATAGTTTCTCTAGATGGCATTGCTCTGGCCTCTAGCACTACCGTAAGAAACCTCGGAGTAATATTTGATCAAGATTTGTCTTTTAATTCTCATTTAAAACAAACCTCACGGACTGCATTTTTTCATCTGTGGAATATTGCAAAAATTAGGCCTATCCTGACCCGAAAAGATGCAGAAAAATTGGTCCACACTTTTGTTACCTCTAGGCTGGATTACTGTAACTCTCTATTATCAGGTAGCTCCAGTAAGTCCCTAAAAACTCTCCAGCTAATTCAGAATGCAGCAGCACGTGTACTAACAGGAACTAAGAAACAAGATCATATTTCTCCTGTTTTAGCTTCTCTGCACTGGCTCCCTGTAAAATCCAGAATTGAATTTAAAATCCTACTGTTAACTTATAAAGCTCTAAATGGTCAAGCTCCATCATATCTTAGAGAGCTCATAGTGCCATATTATCCCACCAGAACACTGCGTTCTGAGAACGCAGGGTTACTTGTGGTCCCTAAAGTCTCTAAAAGTAGATCAGGAGCCAGAGCCTTCAGCTATCAGGCTCCTTTCCTGTGGAATCATCTTCCTGTTACGGTCCGGGAGGCAGACACCATCTCCACATTTTAGACTAGACTTAAGACTTTCCTCTTTGATAAAGCTTATAGTTAGGGCTGGCTCAGGCTTGCTCTGTACCAGCCCCTAGTTAGGCTGACTTAGGCCTAGTCTGCCGGAGGACCCCCCTATAATACCTTCTCTCCTAGCACCTTCTCTCCTCTCTCTCTCTCTCTCTCTCTCTCTCGTATTCTATTACTACATCTTGCTAACTCGGCCATTCTGAATGTCACTAACTCGGCTTCTTCTCCTGAGCCTTTGTGCTACACTGTCTCTCAGATTAACTCATATCGCATATCATATCGCAATGGTGCCTGGACAGCGTGACATGTGTGGTTGTGCTGCTGCCGTGGTCCTGCCAGATGCTTCCTGCTGCTGCTGCTGCTGCCATCATTAGTCATTAGTCATACTTCTACTGTTATTTTACACATATGACTATTGTCACACATGTATACTGCCAGATATTAATACATACTTTCAACATATTGTACCACAGTAGCCAGAACTATAACTATAATATTATTACTTTCAATAATGTTGCTGTAAGCAACTGTCATTACCTGCATCTCTCTCTCTCTCTCTCTCTCTCTCTCATTGTGTCATACGGATTACTGTTAATTTATTATGCTGATCTGTTCTGTATGACATCTATTGCACGTCTGTCCGTCCTGGAAGAGGAATCCCTCCTCAGTTGCTCTTCCTGAGGTTTCTACCGTTTTTTTTCCCCGTTAAAGGATTTTTTTGGGGGAGTATTTCCTTATCTGCTGCGAGGGTCTTAAGGACAGAGGGATGTCGTATGCTGTAAAGCCCTGTGAGGCAAATTGTGATTTGTGATATTTGGCTTTATAAATAAAATTGATTGATTGATCTGATCTTATTTCAGTAATAGATATTGAAAACTTTTGTGTCCCCTAACTGTTTCAGCCTGCACTGCTCTGTACAAAATGGAACCAAATGGACCCTTACGGGTTAAGTTGGCTCTTATGGCTTATCATCAGTCATTTATCTGGCCTCGGGTCGGTCCCATCCTCCTCGGACCTCATGTTGAGAATAACCAGTTTTCTTAATTTTCTATGTTATGTTTTCTATGTTCTATGTTATTTGACGACGTCACGGTGCTGCTGGGGGCAGGGGGGCTCTGAACATATCTGTAAGTTTAAGACATTTGGCCGCCTCCTCCTCAATGGCCTTTTCATTTTAAACCTTGCTCCTGTTCAGCTCCACCTTTCCTCTTCTTGCGGTCCATTGTAACAGCGCTGCTGAGCTGCAGAGCTCCTACTGCACAGTCTGCACACACAGGCACACACACCCTCTGCTCTCTGCTCCACCTGACTCTCCACAGTGAAGCTGCTTTCAGTTTTCAGTTGACTAAAAACAACAACAACAACACGTGTTTGTGTTGTGTTTTAGGTATTCGAGAATATTTTATTGCTCGCCTGGCCTCCGATGACCAGAAAAACGGCAATTACACGTCTCTGATTGAGGATCAAAATTACCTGAGCTCTGGATGGGTCAGACAAATTTTACACCGCCTTTTAGATGACCATCACATCATATTGAAGGCGATCAATAGCGCCTTCAATATGATGTGATGGTCACATAGCCTGTCCATATTGATTAAATGTCACGCTGCTAGCTTGCTAACGTCAGCACACGTAATGTATGCTAACGTTATATTACACAGTGTTTAATGATACAGTCTATTATCTCCCTTACTCTAATCTTTCCTGCTTATCGCTCAAACAAATGGTTAATTTCTATATTGATATCTGTACTCATTTAAGATATCTTCATCAGTTACTGGAGGCCACTGTCTAACACCATCAATCCAGCTATACATGATGCTGTCATTGTAGAGAGTCAGTTCACAATAACAGCATAATGAATTGATGACTGACACATGTCACCGCAGCAATGGCGCCGCCGCAAGATGGTGGCATACACAAATCGCTCGCCGAATTTGTCTATATGTTTTTACCCTCTATTTTCCATTCAGAGCTGGGATTTCCATTTTTACGATTCGCTTGAGGACATCTGAATGCACCACAGCCTTTTAGGGACCCTCTGCACTGAAAAGGGCTGCTTTTGACTTTGAAGACTGGGTAAATCTACCCCTGGATAACAGTATCGATGAAGTGGAACTGTAACGTTATGCAACACAGAATCACGTCATGACAAATGACAGGGATCTTTTGGGCTGGTGGCGAGAACACCAAAACACCTACCCCAAGCTAAGTGTCCTGGCTCGCGGCATATTGGCTATCCCGGCTAGCAGCAGCGCAAGTGAGCACAATTTCAGTGCTGCTGGAAGAACCTTCGAACAGAGGAGGACATCGCTGGACCCATCCACAGTGGACGCTATCCTCTTCCTTCACAGCTCCAAGTAAACCATGATGGTTGGATGTAAATAGTTCAGTTAAATGGCTAAGTTAACTTTACAGCTTCCAGTTCAAGACTGGGTTTGAGTTAACAGCGGTCTTCAGGCTGGTTTCTTCAAAATGAGTTCAACAAGAGACAATGGACTTCAATCATTAATGGTAAGACATATTTTTTTTAATATTTATCATTTCTGAATGGTGATAATGTGTAATGTGTTAGGTGTAGGCTACACCCGCTGTACAGCAAACACCTGCTGTTGTCCTGTTTTGTTTCACCTTCACTCGCTGTGGTGATGTTAATATCAAGGTTACATGATAAATATGATGTGATGCTGCTGTTTTTGCCTTCACCCGCCATGGTGATTGTGTTAATTATTATGATGACATGATTAGACCTACAAACGTTACAGTATTAACACCCGCCATGGTGATACTGGCTTAATATTTGGCATCTGCTTGGTGCTTTGTACATTAGTATCCCTGACATTTACATTCTTTTTTTTTTTTTAATAAAACCTTGTAAGAGCGGGAACTGCCCATTGGTTTGACCTCCCATTGGTTCGACTAGGCTGTAGGTCGGACAAATGGAGGGTCCCATTGGTTCAACCTCCCATAAGTCCGACTAGGTTTGACCAACAGGAAGTCGAACCAATGGGAGGTCCCGTTAGTTCAACCCGTCTTCGCCTGCACACCCTCTCCAGGCTTCTTCTGTTTTCTACTGCGCTGATTTTCTGTTCAGCACCAAGGACAGTGCTACAAACTCTCTCGAGAGCCTGATAGAAGCCATCAAGTCAGATCATGACTAGTCAGACCTTGCCCAGAATATCACCATATTAAGTCAGAGACAGCCACACAGGAGCCCGGTCATGTCAGATCGCACACTACAACCATCAACAGGCCCGCATTAAAGCACCATGGGCAATGCATCAACAATCACTGCGGTTTAGTTTTGACTGTAGTAACACTTTTAATATTAAAGAAATTTACATACAGATATTGCATAAAATATGTTGCAGAGGGTAAATGCAGCATTTGTGCATTCATACATGCTCGCTCACACACACACACACACACACACACACACACACAGTGTTGGGCAGTAGTGTCACTACAGTAGCGGACGTTTGTAGTTTAACTACATTTCTCAGTAGCTTGGTGGCAGTGTCGCTGTTTTCTGAATCAAGTAACTTCTCAGTAGTTAAGCTCCTTTATTGATCACTTAGCGCGGTAGCGTCCACACGAGCTACATTTCCAAAATCATTTCAATCAATCAATCTATCAATTTTATTTATAAAGCCCAATATCACAAATCATAATTTGCCTCACAGGGCTTTACAGCATACGACATCCCTCTGTCCTTTGGACCCTCACAGCGGATAAGGAAAAACTCCCCAAAAAAAAACCTTTAACGGGGAAAAAAAAAAAACGGTAGAAACCTCAGGAAGAGCAACTGAGGAGGGATCCCTCTTCCAGGACGGACAGACGTGCAATAGATGTCGTACAGAACAGATCAACATGATAAATTAACAGTAATCCACATGACACAATGAGACAGAGAGAGAGAGAGAGAGAGAGAGAGAGAGATGCAGGTAATGACAGTAGCTTACAACATTATTGAAAGTAATAATATTATAGTTGTAGTTCTGGCTACTGTGATACAATATGCTGAAAGTATGTATTAATATCTGGTAATATACATGTGTGACAATAGTCATATGTGTATAATAACAGTAGAAGTATGACTAATGACTAATGATGGCAGCAGCAGCAGCAGGAGGCATCTGGCAGGACCACGGCAGCAGCACAACCACACACGTCACGCTGTCCAGGCACCGCTGCGATATGAGTTAATCTGAGAGACAGTGGAGCACAAAGGCTCTGGAGAAGAAGCCGAGTTAGTGACATCCAGAATGGTCAAGTTAGCAAGATGCAGTAATAGAATACGAGAGAGAGAGAGAGAGAGAGAGAGAGAGAAGGAGAGAGGGTGCCCGGTGTATTATAGGGGGGTCCTCTGGCAGACTAGGCCTAAGTCAGCCTAACTAGGGGCTGGTACAGGGCAAGCCTGAGCCAGCCCTAACTATAAGCTTTATCAAAGAGGAAAGTCTTAAGTCTAGTCTTAAATGTGGAGACGGTGTCCGCCTCCCGGACCGTAACAGGAAGATGATTCCACAGGAGAGGAGCCTGACAGCTGAAGGATCTGGCTCCTGATCTACTTTTAGAGACTTTAGGGAACACGAATAACCCTGCGTTCTCAGAGCGCAGTGTTCTGGTGGAGTAATATGGCACTATGAGCTCTCTAAGATATGACGGAGCTTGACCATTTAGAGCTTTATAAGTTAACAGTAGGATTTTAAATTCAATTCTGGATTATACAGGGAGCCAGTGCAGAGAAGCTAAAACAGGAGAAATATGATCTTGTTTCTTAGTTCCTGTTAGTACACGTGCTGCTGCATTCTGAATTAGCTGGAGAGTTTTTAGGGACTTACTGGAGCTACCTCATAATAGAGAGTTACAGTAATCCAGCCTAGAGGTAACAAAAGCAAGCAATTTTTCTTCATCTTTTCGGGTCAGGATAGGCCTAATTTACGCAATATTACGCAGATGAAAAAATGCAGTCCGTGAGGTTTGTTTTAAATGAGAATTAAAAGACAAATCTTGATCAAATATTACTCCGAGGTTTCTTACGGTAGTGCTAGAGGCCAGAGCAATGCCATCTAGAGAAACTATGTCATCAGATAAAGAGTCTCTGAGTTGTTTGGGGCCAAGAACAATAACTTCAGTTTTGTCTGAATTTAACATCAGGAAATTGGTGCTCATCCAAGTTTTTATGTCTTTAAGGCAGTTATGGAGTTTAGTTAACTGATTAGTTTCTTCTGGCTTCATCGATAAATACAACTGAGTATTATCCGCATAACAATGGAAATTTATAGAGTGATTTCTAACGATGTTACCTAAAGGAAGCATATATAGAGTAAATAGGATTGGTCCGAGCACAGAACCTTGCGGAACTCCAAAACAAACTTTGGTATGTAAGGATGATTCATTATGAACGTCAACAAACTGAAAACGATCAGATAAATAAGATTTAAACCAGCTCAGTACAGAACCTTTTAGGCCAATTAAGTGATCCAGTCTCTGCAGTAGAATTTGATGGTCAATTGTGTCAAACGCTGCACTAAGATCTAATAAAACAAGTACAGAGACAAGTCCTTTGTCTGAAGCAATCAGAAGGTCATTTGTAATTTTAACTAGTGCTGTCTCAGTGCTATGATGCACTCTAAATCCTGACTGAAATTCCTCAAATAAATTATTATCATGGAGAAAATCACACAGCTGGTCTGCGACTACTTTCTCAAGGATCTTTGATATAAAGGGAAGATTAGATATTGGTCTATAGTTGGCTAACACCTCTGGGTCCAGGGTGGGCTTTTTTAGAAGAGGTTTTATTACAGCTACCTTAAAAGACTGTGGTACATAGCCTGTTAATAAGGATATATTGATCATATCTAATATATGAGTGTTAACTAAAGGAAAGACCTCCTTAAGTAGCCTAGTTGGGATGTTGTTCTTATTGTCTTCTATTATTGCTGAGTAATAGTTTGCTCTGGCATTGCGGAGGCCCCTCTTATAATTTTTGAGACTGTCTGTCCAGATTAAACGTGATTCTTCCTGTTTGGTCACTCGCCAATTCCTCTCAAATTTTCGCGATATTTGTTTTAACTTAAGGGTTTGAGAGTTATACCAAGGAGCGAACTTTAAATAATTTAGGTGGTCGGGGGACAGACACCGTTTGTATAAAACTATGAAAACTATGGCTGGGTAACTGAACTAGAAGCTCAGAGAGGCGTTTAGGACTGCGACTCTCTGTCCTGGTCTCAACTCTGGGTTGTCACGGATTTAAATTACTGATAAAGTTTGCCAGGTTCGTAGAAATGAGAGCAACTCCATCCAAAGTGGGATGAATGCCGTCTCTCCTAATAAGACCAGGTTTTCCACAGAAAGTTTGCCAATTATTAACGAAACCCACATCGTTTGCTGGACACCACCTGGACAGCCAGCGATTAAATGATGACATGCGGCTAAACATGTCATCACTGGTCAGATTTGGGAGGGGTCCAGAGAAAACTACGGAGTCCGACATTGTTTTTGCGTATTCACACACCGAGGCAATATTAATTTTAGTGACCTCCGATTGGCGTAACCGGGTGTCATTGCCGCCGACGTGAATAACAATCTTACTGAATCTACGTTTAGCTTTAGCCAGCAGTTTTAAATTTGACTCAGTGTCGCCCACTCTGGCCCCAGGGATACATTTGACTATGGTCGCTGGTGTTGCTAACTTCACGTTCCTCAGAATAGAGCTGCCAATAACCAGAGTTTTATCCTCAGCGGGTGTGTCGCTGAGTGGGGAAAAGCGGTTGGAAACGTGAACAGGCTGCTGGTGAGCCATGGGCTTCGGCTTGGAGCTGTGCTTCTGGCGAACCGTAACCCAACCTCCCGGCTGAACGGGAGTTACTGGAGGACAGTTAGCAGAGGCTAAGTCTACGCTATGTGGCTCCGCACTGGCTACAGGGGGCTGGCTAACTACCGCAGCTACTGAATGGTTTTCCATGGTGCGGAGCCGTGCTTCTAATTCACTAAGCCTCGCCTCCAATGCAGCAAATAAGCTACACTTATTACAGTTACCACTGTCACTAAAGGAGGCAGAGGCATAACTGAACATCTGGCACACCGAGCAAGAGAGAGCAGAGGGAGAAGCCATCGCTAGCTGTAAAGCTAATGTAGCTACCAAGGCTAGTAACGTGCAAACAACAGCTAAGAGATTAGCAGGGAAGTCGTAGAAAGGAGGAGAGCTGTAAGTGTTTAAACAGAACCAGTGTGGGTTAAGACTTCAAGTAGACGTTAAAACAACTGAAGTGAGAAAGCAGAAAGCAGGCTAGCAGAATCCACCAGAGCAGTACAGAGACGCTGTCACAGAAACACCGGAAATGACACAACTCGCTTACTGCAATACGTCAGCTAGGCCTTCAGACAGTAAGTAAACGAGGCGGGGATTTCTGTTATGGATTGAAATAAAACTGGCACCGCTACCACAGAGTCACTTCCACATGAAGCTGACGGGGGACAGCCCTCCATTCCGAAACCCCACCGTTCTGAACGGCCCCCACTCCGAAATTGATTTTCAAGTCCATATCGAGTTTCCTGCATCAAACACTGCCGCCCGCTCTCTGGCCGCACTTGCACAATTCTGAAACTCGTTGTACTACAAAAGCTTGACATGAATATTCAACTCATTGTTTTTTATTGAAAATATGTCACTGTCTTCATTTATTATGTATTAATTTTGCTAGCAACAATCACATTTAAAAGGACACGCTTGTCAAGTCTTTGTACGCGCACTGAAATCCCCGCTGCTGCTGCTGACAGCAGACCGGGGGAGAAATTAAAGAGAATTCTTTGCTCTGTGCTTTCAGAAAATAACCAGGGTTAGGGTAAGAAAGAAAGACCAACTGTCTGTACAACAGTCCCACTGTGGTCGCCAGGGCATATCAGGCTGTGTGATTATGCACAAAGATTGGTTTAACACATTGGAGCAATTTCATACAATTTCAGACATTTAACATGATAAACTAATTTCAATTCAACATGGTCATTTGCTTAGAGGATTCAGATGAAGCATAATGAGTGTCATATGCCATTATGATGAAGTATTTGCTTGTTTTGTGGTTAATTATGCACATGATCTATTTGACATGAATGGGATTTTTATTCGTCCCTGCAGACAGAGGCAAAAGGATCAATGCGCAGCCTCCGTTTCCTTTGCGTCCGTCTCATTCATTCAAACTTTGTAAACACGGTTGGGATTTGTAGAGGACATGTGTATGCTGCTCACTATAAAATGTGTTTACTAAAATGTGTTTACTAGCCTCATTTCTAGTCAAAACAAATCTCTTTACACTTAAAAAAATACTTGTTTCAAGCAAATTTTCACTTGAAATAAGTATGAAAATCTGCCCATGGAGCAAGTTTGTTTTTGCTTGTAATAAGAAAAAAAAACTTGCTCCATGGCTTGCCCAACACTGCACACACACACATACACACACACACACACACACACACACACAATGAGTATTTGGTATGGATAACCTGAGTAGGAGTTGGTTGATTTAAGCAGAAAAAAGTAGAAAAAAATAATAATATTTAATATTTTTATGGTTGTTTTTCAACAAGGACGAACAATGTCCCGAAGGGGACAGGTGTGATTTTTTATAAGGGGGACCGAAAGGTTAACAGGGGGGCGATCTGCTACGGGACTCGAGCTGCAGACGTGTTGGCTGACGTGCCCTGTGGAGCCCGGGAGTGAGTCGCGCAAACTGTGGTTTAGGCCTCACAATCATGGCATCTGTGGTTCCAGGTAATCGAGGAGGGAAGATTCTGATCTTCAATGGGTACCGTTACCAGAAAAATCAAGAAAAGTGTGGTAAAATATACTGGCACTGTTGGCGTAAAACATGTAATGTGTTTTTGCAAACTGCCCCGTTTGACCTTGACGAGGACAACGCGAATATACAGGTCTTAAACAAGCCACAGCAGCACAATCATGCAAACGACACGGATGTCATCACATCCAGTTTGCTGAAACAAAAGATGATGGAAAAGATCCAGGCTGACCCCTCAAAACCAGTTAAACAGGTCTATGATGAGGTAGTCAGAGACGCGGATGAGGAAGACCACGTCCCTGAGTTTCATAATGTAAGGTCGAAGCTCAACAGGAGGTTGCCACCCTCCTACCTCCAATCCCCCATGATGTGGAGGAGGTGGTGATAGCAGATGAGTGGGCAGAAACCTGGCGTGGGAGGCCGTTTCTGTCGCACCAAGATAATGACTGGGGGATCCTCATCTTTGCCACTCATTGAAACTTCGCCAACCTCTGCAGGTGCTTATCTTATATTTTGTCGGTAACACTTTACAATAAGGTACACAAAATTAGAGTAGTTACTGAGGAACTAATGAGGAACTAATGAGTAGTTACTGAGGAACTAATGAGGAACTAATGAGGAACTAATGAGTAGTTACTGAGAAACTAATGAGGAACTAATGAGTAGTTACTGAGGAACTAAGCTACAGAAATTTAGAGTAGTTACTAAGGAACTAAGCTACACAAAATTAGAGTAGTTACTGAGGAACTAATGAGGAACTAATGAGTAGTTACTGAGGAACTAATGAGTAGTTACTGAGGAACTAAGCTACACAAAATTAGAGTAGTTACTGAGGAACTAATGAGGAACTAATGAGTAGTTAATTAGGAACTACGGTACACAAAATTAGAGTAGTTACTGAGGAACTAATGAGGAACTAATGAGTAGTTAATGAGGAACTACGGTACACAAAATTAGAGTAGTTACTGAGGAACTAATGAGGAACTAACTATTAGTTAATGGTCAGTTCTTCATTAACTTATGATCAAATTTCATGGAGGAGTTCATCACGACTTAATAATTAGTAAACTAGTTACTTCATCAGTACATTACTCAATAACCTGTCCATTAGTTAACCTTTTTATGTCCTAAAGTAAAGTGACACATAACGAGTAGTCTTTCATTACTTCATCATCATCTTTACAATTAGTTCCTTAACAAAAAAAATAACAGACAGCAGGATTCTTGAGAAGAGTTTTATTCATTATTTTCATTAGTTACTCATTACTATTAGTAAATGGCAAGTTCTTCATTAACTCCTAATCAAAGCTCAGAATAGTAGTTACAGAGGAACTAACTATTACTGAATCATTACCTACTCATTAGTCACTCTTTTTGTGTACCCTAAAGTAAAGTGAGACATCAAAATGAGTAGGTAATGAGTACTTAATCATTACCTACTCATTAGTTACTCTTTTTGTGTACCCTAAAGTAAAGTGAGACATCAAAATGAGTAGGTAATGATTACTGAATCATTACCTACTCATTAGTCACTCTTTTTGTGTACGCTAAAGTAAAGTGAGACATCAAAATGAGTAGGTAATGAGTACTTAATCATTACCTACTCATTAGTCACTCTTTTTGTGTACGCTAAAGTAAAGTGAGACATCAAAATGAGTAGGTAATGAATACTTAATCATTACCTACTCATTAGTCACTCTTTTTGTGTACCCGAAAGTAAAGTGAGACATCAAAATGAGTAGGTAATGATTACTGAATCATTACCTACTCATTAGTCACTCTTTTTGTGTACGCTAAAGTAAAGTGAGACATCAAAATGAGTAGGTAATGAGTACTTAATCATTACCTACTCATTAGTCACTCTTTTTGTGTACGCTAAAGTAAAGTGAGACATCAAAATGAGTAGGTAATGAGTACTTAATCATTACCTAATCATTAGTCACTCTTTTTGTGTACGCTAAAGTAAAGTGAGACATCAAAATGAGTAGGTAATGAGTACTGAATCATTACCTACTCATTAGTCACTCTTTTTGTGTACCCTAAAGTAAAGTGAGACATCAAAATGAGTAGGTAATGAGTACTTAATCATTACCTACTCATTAGTCACTCTTTTTGTGTACGCTAAAGTAAAGTGAGACATCAAAATGAGTAGGTAATGATTACTGAATCATTACCTACTCATTAATCACTCTTTTTGTGTACCCTAAAGTAAAGTGAGACATCAAAATGAGTAGGTAATGAGTACTGAATCATTACCTAATCATTAGTCACTCTTTTTGTGTACCCTAAAGTAAAGTGAGACATCAAAATGAGTAGGTAATGAGTACTGAATCATTACCTTGTCTTCTTTTTTTCCCACACAACTTTATTGAAGACAGGAAGTTTACAGAATGCAGATCTTTAACATTACACATATGTGTCATATATCACATATGCCAGGGGGGATAAGAGTTTACAAGAAAAATATTAAAAATATAAAATGTTTTCTATGTGTAAACTTCCATTTGTGAATGTGAAATCTTGCCAAAAGTAAGATGAGATTAATAATAAATCTTTCATAAATCTTTTGCCGTATTTCTGTTAAAGTCAAAAAGTCCAAACAGCACATCCCTCCAAAACAGCTTAAATTATTTTTTAATATTGTTCGCAGTAAAATTACAAATATCACTCCAGAGTCTTTTGACAATGGGGCAGTGCCAAAATAAATGAGTAACAGTTTCAAGCGTTGGGTGTAGTCTTTGTGGTGTGTTCAAATGCAACTGACACAGGGTGACGTGAGGCAACGCAGACGATGCAACAGTTGGCTTTAGTTGACGCTAGTTCTTTGATGTCAGTTTGGTGTGTCAGCACCTTGTGCAGAATAACATGGATGATCATATTAATGTGTATGTGGTCTGAAAATAATCAATTAAACTCTTCTCAAGAATCCTGCTGTCTGTGATTTTATTTTTTAAGGAACTAACTGTAAAGATGATGATGAAGTAATGAAAGACTACTTATTATGTGTTACTTTACGAAATAAAAAGGTTAACTAATGGATGGGTTAGTAACTAGTTCACTAATTATTAAGTCGTGATTAACCCTTCCTGTGAAATTTGATCATGAGTTAATGAAGAACTGACCATTAACTAACAGTTAGTTCCTCATTAGTTCCTCAGTAACTACTCATTAGTTCCTCATTAGTTCATCAGTAACTACTCTTTCGTTCCTTATTAGTTCCTCATTCGTTCCTCACTAGTTCCCTAGTAACTACTCTAATGTTGTGTAGCTTAGTTCCTCAGTAACTACTCATTAGTTCCTCATTAGTTCATCAGTAACTACTCTAATTTTGTGTACCGTAGTTTCTCAGTAAGTAGTCATTAGTTCCTCATTAGTTACTCTTTAGTTACTCATTCGTTCGTCATTAGTTACTCATTAGTTCCTCATTAGTTCATCAGTAACTACTCTAATTTTGTGTACCGTAGTTCCTCAGTAACTAGTCATTAGTTCCTCATTAGTTACTCTTTAGTTACTCATTCGTTCGTCATTAGTTACTCATTAGTTCCTCATTAGTTCATCAGTAACTACTCTAATTTTGTGTACCGTAGTTCCTCAGTAACTACTCATTAGTTCCTCATTAGTTCATCAGTAACTACTCTAATTTTGTGTACCGTAGTTCCTCAGTAACTACTCATTCGTTCCTCATTAGTTCATCAGTAACTACTCATTAGTTCCTCATTAGTTCCTCATTAACTACTCTAATTTTGTGTACCTTATTGTAAAGTGTTACCATTTTGTCTTGATTTTATGCTCATTTTCTGTCATGTGTTCCCGTTATTCAGAATTTCTGAGGCACAAATAATAATACACACCCTTGAGTAATACTAACCCTCTAGCACAAACCCTCCAAAGTTCTTTATACAGCCATGATATTGTTGAAACAAAATCGGTGCCTGGAAGTGGGCCCTGTAGGCTCCCGACCTTGTCCCCAACTTTGCTTCTCAATTGTCTTCAGATGCTGTTATGGTACCTTGGATTTTACTTAGTAGCACTCAAGAAAACACTGGAGACAGGTAGAGTCCAATGCAATTGAGTTTAATGTGTTCACAAGCTTCAACACATACAACTCATCGAGTCATTCTGGACAATAAATTGTAGTCTTTAGGCTATATCTCTGCCTATATCCTCAATAGTCTACTGTTAAATAGCCCAGGCTACTCTGCTGGAATAACATCTAACTAACAAGTAAAATTTTACATTGTTTTTAAATTAGTTGCTGTTTTTTTTTTTTTTTTTTTTTTTTGCACGAATTGTTCTATTGTGTATTAACTGTTTTTATTGTTAAGCACTTTGTAACTCTGTTTGAAAGGTGGTATAGAAATAAAGTTATTATAATTATTATTATTATTACATTGTATTAGCATGACAAACATTGAGTGTTATTTGATATATAATGTGTGATTAGTAATAATCTTGACTGACTTGACAGGTGCCAAAAGGTCTTCATGGATGGCACTTTTAAAAGCTGTCCCAGTCCTTACCGGCAGTTTATGACTATCCATGGCAGGTCAGTAAAACCAAACATTTGAACACATAATAAAACATGTATAGATTATAATAGTCTTTTTTTCCCTTTATTGTGATAATACAGGACAAACAAAATATAGAATATCGTGAGCACAGAACAACATATAGTGGACATACAACGTGTGGTGAACATACATACATAAAAAACAAAATAAACGCAACACTTTTGTTTTTGCTCCCATTTTTCATGAGCTGAACTCAAAGATCTAAAACATTTTCTATACACACAAAAGA
The DNA here is from genome assembly GCA_013133815.1 of Cromileptes altivelis. Classification (NCBI taxonomy): domain Eukaryota; kingdom Metazoa; phylum Chordata; class Actinopteri; order Perciformes; family Serranidae; genus Cromileptes; species Cromileptes altivelis. The sequence goes on from CM023145.1 coordinate 4,219,917, forward strand.
CCATTTCTCACAAATATTGTTCACAATTGTTATTGTTATTGTTCAATCTGTCTAAATCTGTGTTAGTGAGCACTTTTCCTTTGCCGAGATAGTACATACAGTTTTGCTTTATTGGGGGTGAAATGTGCAGTTTTGCTTTATTGGGGGGGTCAGAGGGGGTCAGAAAACCAGTCAGTATCTGGTGTGACCACCATTTGCCTCATGCAGTGCAACACATCTCCTTCGCATAGAGTTGATCAGGTTGCTGATTGTGGCCTGTGGAATGTTGGTCGACTCCTCTTCAATGGCTGTGCGAAGTTGCTGGATATTGGCAGGAACTGGAACACGCTGTCGTATACGCCGATCCAGAGCATCCTGAACATGCTCAATGGGTGACATGTCCAGTGAGTATGCTGGCCATGCAAGAACTGGGATGTTTTCAGGTTCCAGGAATTGTGTACAGATCCTTGCAACATGGGACCGTGCATTATCATGCTGCAACATGAGGTGATGGTCGTGGATGAATGGCACAACAATGGGCCTCAGGATCTCATCATGGTATCTCTGTGCATTCAAAATGCCATCAATAAAATACACTTGTGTTCGTTGTCCATAACATACGCCTGCCCATACCATAACCCCACCGCCACCATGGGCCTCTTGATCCACAACGTTGACATCAGCAAACCGCTCACCCACACAACGCCACACACACCATCTGCCATCTGCCCTGAACAGTGAAAACCGGGATTCATCCGTGAAGAGATCACCTCTCCAACGTGCCACATGCCATCGAATGTGAGCATTTGCCCACTCAAGTTGGTTACAACGACGAACTGCAGTCAGGTCGAGACCCCGATGAGGACAACGCGCATGCAGATGAGCTTCCCTGAGACGGTTTCTGACAGTTTGTGCAGAAATTCTTTGGTTATGCAAACCGATTGTTGCAGCAGCTGTCCAGGTGGCTGGTCTCAGACGATCTTGGAGGTGAACATGCTGGATGTGGAGGTCCTGGGCTGGTGTGGTTGCACGTGGTTTGCGGTTGTGAGGCCGGTTGGATGTACTGCCAAATTGTCTGAAATGCCTTTGGAGATGGCTTATGGTAAAGAAATGAACATTCAGTTCATGGGCAACAGCTGTGGTGGACATTCATGCAGTCAGCATGCCAATTGCATGCTCCGTCAAAACTTGCAACATCTGTGGCATTGTGCTGTATGATAAAACTGAACATTTTAGAGTGGCCTTTTATTGTGGCCAGCCTAAGGCACACCTGTGCAATAATCATGCTGTCTAATCAGCATCTTGATATGCCACACCTATGAGGTGGGATGGATTATCTCGGCAAAGGAGAAGTGCTCACTAACACAGATTTAGACAGATTTGTGAACATTTGTGAGAAATGGTTTTTTGTGTGTATAGAAAAAGTTTGAGATCTTTGAGTTCAGCTCATGAAAAATGGGAGCAAAAACAAAAGTGTTGTGTTTATACTTTTGTTCAGTGTAAGTGTGTGTGTGTGTGTGTGTGTGTGTGTGTGTGTGTGTGCACGCGCGTGATTAAGAAGTATTATTCAAATAAATAAATAAAAAAGGAGATAATAATAATGATAGTGATAGCAATACTAATAATAAGGCAAGTGATGACAGCAAAAAACAACAACAGAAAACAATAACAAAAATTAGAATGTTAATAATAATGACTGTGACAGCAACAATGGTTTTAATAATAGTAACAGTAACTAGAAAAAGCAATTTCTGAAGAAACTGCGTGTGAATGCTTGAAGGGCTGACGCAAAACTGAAATGTTGAGTTTGAATGAGCAAGGAAGGATGGAAGAGGGAGGGAGGGAAGAAAGGAAGGAAAGGAGGAAGGAAAAAAGAACGAGGAAAGGAAAGAGTGATGAAATAAAGAGAGAAGGAGGATGGAGGAGGAAGGAAGGAAGGAAGGAAGGAAGGAAGGAAGGAAGGAAGGAAGGAGTGAGTTCTGTGAAGTATCTTATATTGTATAAGTTGTAGATTGGCATTTTTAGTCATGAGATAGATATTCTTACAGATTTGGTTCCAGATGTTAGCATCATGAGTAATTATTTTACAGTCCTAACACTTTTTAAACACATAGACACATTTACTCTGAACAAAGAGTTTATATTTTAAAAACCTGATAAAAATGTAAAGTTGGTATACACTTTAATGTATCACATGTTCAGGTTACAAAGGTTCAGGTTCTAAACACGTGTGTAAGATTTAAACATGTAAGATGTTCTATGATTTTACAGGTACATGGGTAGAGTGGTGCCACTGGTCATGTGCCTGATGACCGGTAAAACGGCCGGCCAGTACAGGGAGGTCTTGGCCCATGTGAAGGAGAAGGTGCGCCACATAACTGGGCATCGTTGGAGGCCGCGACGCATGGTGACCGACTTTGAGAGTTCCCTCCTGTTGGCTATCCAGACAGAACTCCCTCGACGTCAGTCATCAACCTGCTACTTTCACTTTACGCAGGTGGGTGCAACACTTTGATCGTGATGAGTTGTGCCCCTTCTCCCTCTCCCACATCAATTTGAGCATCTTTTTGATGGAAAAGCGCTGTATAAATGCAATATATTATTATTATTATTATTATTATTATTATCCAGAGTCTGTGGAGGAAAGTACAGGAGCTGGGCATGGCAGGGCAGTACCGGCGCCATGGGAGACTACGTCAGTGCATCCTCAAGTTCATGGCACTTGGGTATGTGGCTCATTTATCTGTTTGTTCGTATGTAGCCTGCCATCATAAGTGTTGTGTCTGCTACTGGCCACTAGGTGGCATAGTTGAGTAATGTTGTTGTGTGTAGAGTGTGCTTACCATAGACATATTTATGTAGACGCTGCATCGAGCGCTGAGCTGTACATCAACCTCGCCGCCATATTGCATGTGGCATGGCTGTGCTGTAAACTAATACAAATAAATGGACTTAAAGTGATAGTTCAGGTTTTTGGACATGAAGTTGTGTGAAACGCTGACCATCTGGTTGGGGTTGCACCGGTTTGGCGTATCTCTCTACTAAATTCAGGATTTAGTAATTGCTAAACCACTACCAAACCCTTAGGAATTACTAACTAGTTTACAACTGGTTTTTCACTAATTTCGGTTGCACCAGACCAGTTTACGCAATCCCATATCTAGTAGATGCGTAAGTGGTTACTAGTCGCATGACGTGATGACAACAACTTGGCTACCCAATCAGCGTGCGGAGCAGAATGTACACAGGAACAGCTGGGCACAGCCGGGCAAAATACTCCACAGTCTCTTCAGTAGGTAAGTAGCCTATCGTAAACGATATGTATCATACAAACTGTGTAGCGTTGTCGTTTTGGGATGCATAACATTCGCCCAGATAGCATTTTGATTCAACGTTGAATTAGTGTCAAATGGGTTAAAAGTTAAGTCAGTTTCTATCTGGGAGCCTAACATTAGGTAAGTTAGGGTAACAACGGAAAACAACCGTTAACATTTGGCTGCTCTATTACGTTAGTGGCACAGGTTGTTAAGGCTACTATTGCAGCTAATCCAGTGTATATTAAAACGCTAAACATCACGCTAACGTAGTCGTTGCGGTGCCCACACAACGCCAGCGCCACCCGATACGCTGCCTGGCACACAGTACTTTTGTGGACTTGGATCGTGTCCCCAACCACATTCTGCATCGAAGTATCGCAACGCGATTGTCACTTGTAGCGACGGAGGTAGAGCCCCGTTTGACTCAGACCCGTGCTCAATTGCCGGAGCCAGCATGTCCGTGATCCGCATTATCTGGTCGTGCCTGTACCAGTACCAACAGTAAATGTCGAAGTCATCGTACACATTGAAAGGGTGGATTCAGTCTCTCAAAACCCTTTTCCTAACGGCAGGTTCTCTGTTTTGTAGAGCAAGCCTCTCCAAACGAGCCATAGTTGCTGTTTTCTTCAATTGGTTTTGATCCTGTGTCGGCAAACTAGGTAACTAGGTAAAAGTTACACAACCCTTAGGGCAAGTGTAAATACTTAGTAATTACTAGCTCTTCGTGATTCCGAGTAAAATTGGTGCAACCCATTTTAATTTAGTAATGACTAAATCTTGATTTAGTAAACACTTACACTTTTACTAAGGTTAGTAAACACTTAGTGAGAGGTGGTGCAACCGGCTCCTGTAGCTCTGATGTGATGGTGTCACTACTCTCAACAAGCATCCTGCTCTGAGAAACTGCCCATAGCTTACCGGAGAAAAAGTAGTTTTGAAGAGGGAGCCGGCGATGTTTTTATACCCACAGCTGGGAAAATCACAAGTTCGCACTGTTTTGGTATTTCTCTGTTTACCTACAGCAGCTGACGAGGGTGTGTTGTGAGTGCTGTAGTAGTAGGTATGTATATATGTAGGGCTAGTACATCTTCTTCCTCACTAATAATAGCCTACTGGTTCTCTGTTGGAAACAGCCGATTAAGTTTTCGTTAGCCGTTGATATCCTGCGCACCTGCACAGTGTGGTGATGAACTGTCTTATTGATTTCCGTTGCCGTGCTGTCTTGTGGGCCTGCACGGCGGAGTGATACTGGCCAGAAAATAGTCCCAATTGATAGCAAGGTCTGATGTAATGCGGGGATGTTTTAAAATTGTTTAAATAGTCTAACAAAACACATGCATACTTTTTTTGTAGCTTAAAACCTTTTGGTTACGTGTCCCCTTTATACAGTATATACATGGCCTCTTGGACCATTTATATCAGAACTCATTACTGCTTTAGCATTACATATATCATATTACAATAGCCTATTATTATTATTATTATTATTATTATTACTGTCCTGATTATTACTGATTATTACTTATTACTGATTATGTGCATAATTAACCACAAAACAAGCAAATACTTCATCATAATGGAAAATCAATTACAGAGTGGGGGTCGTTCAGAACGGCGGGGTTTCGGAATGGAGGGCTGTCCCCCATCAGCTTCATGTGGAAGTGACTCTGAGTGGTAGCAGTGACAGTTTTATTTCAGTCCATAACAGAAATCCCCGCCTCGTTTAAATGATTTTGGAAATGTAGCTCTTGTGGATGCTACCGCGCTAAGTGATCAATAAAAGAGCTTAACTACTGAGAAGTTACTTGATTCAGAAAACAGCAACGCTACCACTAAGCTACTGAGAAATGTATTTAAACTACAAACGTCCGCTACTGTAGTGACGCCACTGCCCAACACTGTAAATAATCACAGTATCACGGCGATACCGCAGTGGCTTTGCTTTATGAAGTTATTGAAAAAACTCTGCACTTCACGGCTAGATTAAAAACTTTGTGGAAGGGTTATAATCGCCCCGAGCTCAGCTTTGAACAACCAACACATAAGCTACTGAGCACAATTTAACCCATTAAGTTCCGTTGCTTGGTTTTAGAGATATTCTGCAAAATATGAAAGCTGCCGCTCTGAGTTCTGAGGGTTAACTGACTTTTTAAAAACCAATCTTGCTGTCGGGAATTAGGCTGTGTCACTACAGTACTATAAACTTTCAATAGATCGGATTGCTGGTTGCTAATATATATAAGTCGCACTCGGTAATAATTTTGGTAATGACCGTCGGTTGTTGGGTCGGGTCGGTCAGTACCAAGTCGGGTTTGGTCGGGTAACGGTCTGAGAATCTCAGCCTGATCCCACCTCTAGTCAATTGGCTGACACAATAGGTCTGCCAGGGGGATTGTCTTTTGGCACCTTGTGGATTTTAGGTAGTATGTAAAATGCGGCCATTCTGGGATACTCACAATTAAAGTCCTGCACCCTGCATAAAAGGACAAGTTGTATTTGATTTATAGATGATCTATTGTGTGGCAATATGTCTGTCAGGATTAAGTAAACTGCCAAAACTGTACGGAAATGATCAAAACGATGAAAATGACAAAGAATGCTTTGCTCAGTATAGGCTATGTCCGTTTACATGAGACGTTGGTGTCACTGTTCAAAAATGAGTGTCTGGCAAGTGCCTGGTTGCCAGACACTTTATGTTTGCAATCTAATAAGCACTCAAAACTCACCCTAATTGATAAAAACTAACCCCAACATTACAATTAACAAAATATCAGCCTACACAAGCCAAGCCATGCACATTGACATATAGTGCGTCTCACCTGTTTTTCCAGTGGTGGTCCAGTTCTTCTGCAGCGCAAGGTTAGATGGTGCATTACGTTAATGTCAGTTCCCAGAAGTCCATGCTGCACAATTCAAATTTTACAGTAATATGTTGCGATACTACTGAGCATTTTGATTTCAGTATTTTACTGTGAAATAATAGTTAAATGCTGTGAGGTCCAATGTTACAGTAGTTCTTACAGGTATTTTTGTGATATCACAGGGGCGTTTGATAACAATATTTAACTGTAAAATAATACTGTTAAATATTGTGAAATCCTGGTAATTTTTAACAATGTATATTCATGTCCTGTTGCTGCATGTCACTAACTCCTGGTTGTGCTGCTGCCGTGGTCCTGCCTGATGCCTCCTAGTGCTGCTGTTATTATTAGTCATACTTCTACTGTTATTATACACATATGATTATTATTTTCACATACATATACTATCATACATTTACATATACTTACAACATATTGTACCACATCAGCTGTAATTACCATTATAATATTATTACTTAAATTAATGTTGCATTACTGTCTGTCCTGCATCTCTCTCTGTCTCTCTTTGTGTCTCATTTTGTAATATGGAATACTGTAAATTTATTATGTTGATCTGTTCTGTACAACATCTATTGCATGTCTGTCCGTCCCGGAAGAGGGATCCCTCCCTGGAGTTTTTCCTTATTCGCTGTGAGGGTCCAAAGCACAGACGGATGTCATATGTTGTAAAGCCCTCTGAGGCAAATTGTGATTTGTGATATTGGGCTTTATAAATAAAACTGAAAATTGAAAATTGAAATGCCTGTGTTGGGATTTTGAGAGAAAAACAAACAAACAAACAAACAAAACATATCAGTCCTTCAAAAAATGCAGAGTGTTTTTGTGATTGTTGCGGGTGTAGTATCTGATGTGCCACATGTTATGTGATGACAGGGTTTGTTATGATCAGTTAGGGCCCCAGGTTGAGACTTTAGTATGGCCCAGGTCAAGGATAGATAAGTAAGATGAAAGGCTGGATTCCACCTAGATTGTCTCTCTGTCACTTGTCACATTTTGTCTCAAAGTTCATCAAAACAATCAATCAATCAATCAATTTTATTTATAAAGCCCAATATCACAAATCACAATTTGCCTCACAGGACTTTACAGCATACGACATCCCTCTGTCCTTTGGACCCTCACAGCGAATAAGGAAAAACTCCCCCAAAAAAGCCTTTAACGGGGAAAAAAAAAATGGTAGAAACCTCAGGAAGAGCAATTGAGGAGGGATCCCTCTTCCAGGACGGACAGACGTGCAATAGATGTCGTACAGAACAGATCAGCATAATAAATTAACAGTAATCCGCATGACACAATGAGACAGAGAGAGAGACAGAGAGAGACAGAGAGAGAGATGCAGGTAATGACAGTAGCTTACAATAACATTATTGAAAGTAATAATATTATAGTTGTAGTTTTGGCTACTGTGATACAATATGCTGAAAGTATGTATTAATATCTGGCAGTATACATGTGTGACAATAGTCATATGTGTATATTAACAGTAGAAGTATGACTAATGACAAATGATGGCAGCAGCAGCAGCAGGAGGCATCTGGCAGGACCACAGCAGCAGCACAACCACACGTCACGATGTCCAGGCACCGCTGCGATATGAGTTAATCTGAGAGACAGTGGAGCACAAAGGCTCCGGAGAAGAAGCCGAGTTAGTGACATCCAGAATGGCCGAGTTAGCAAGATGCAATAATAGAATAGTTAGAATTTTGTCATTAAAAAAAGCTCATAAAATCATTACTGCTAAGGGCTAAAGGAATATTAGGCTCGATACAGCTTTGACACTCAGTCAGCCTGGCTACAGTGCTGAAAAGAAACCTGGGGTTGTTCTTATTGTCTTCTATTAATGCTGAGTAATAGTTTGCTCTGGCATTGCAGAGGCCCCTCTTATAAGTTTTGAGACTGTCTGTCCAGATTAAACGAGATTCTTCCTGTTTGGTCAATCGCCAACTCCTTTCAAATTTTTGCAATATTTGTTTTAACTTACGGGTTTAAGAGTTATACCAAGGAGCGAACTTTCTTTGCTTTTTTAACTTCTTTTTAAGAGGAGCTACAGAGTCGAGTGTTGTTCACAGCGAGCCTACGGTGCTATCGACAAAATGATCAAAGTACAGGAAACCTCTGTTACTGAGGGACTTGGCATTGAATTTAATGATGGAGTAATCTTTTCCTTAAATTTTGCGTCCGCACTATCTGATAAACATTTAGTATAGTAACTGTTGCTGAGTGGCGTGCAATCGAGTAAAAAGAAATCAAAAGTAATCGGACAATGATCCGATAGCGAGGGATTCTGTGGAAAGACTTTTAGGTTATCAATTTCAATTCCATACGTCAGAACTAGATTGAGGGTATGGTTAAAACAATGAGTGGGTTCATGTACACCCTGACTGAAGCCAATGGAGTCTAATAATAAGATAAACGCGGTAGCCAGGGAGTCATTATCAACGTCGACATGAATGTTAAAATCGCCTACAATAATAACCTTATCTGATTTAAGAACTAAACCGGATAAAAACTCTGAGAATTCAGATACAAATTCAGAATACGGGCCAGGAGCACGGTACACTATAACAAATAAAAGTGGCTGCGAGGTTTTCCAGGTCGGATGTAAAAGACTAAGAACGTGGCTTTCAAATGAATTTTAATCTAGTTTAGGTTTAGGGCTGATAAACAGATTAGAGTTAAAAATGGCTGCAACTCCCCCTCCTCGACCGCTGCCCCAAGGAATGTGGGTATTATTATGACTGAGAGGAGTGGACTCGTTTAGACTAACATATTCATCTTGACACAGCCAGGTTTCAGTGAGACTGAGTAAATCAATATGATTATCTGATATTAATTCGTTTACTTACACTGCTTTAGACGACAGAGACCTGATATTGAACAGTCCGCATTTAATTATCCTGTTTTGTCTTTCTGTCACAGAAGAGGTTTTAATTTTTATGAGGCTGTTATGCACAACTCCTCTTTGTTTAATTTTAAATTTAAATAATTTAGGTGGTCGGGGGATAGACACCATTTGTATAAAACTATGAAAATTATGGCTGGGTAACTGAACTAGAAGCTCAGAGAGGCGTATAGGACTGCGACTCTCTGTCCTGGTCTCAACTCTGGGTTGTCACGGATTTAAATTACTAATAAAGTTTGGCAGGTTCCTAGAAATGAGAGCAGCTCCATCCAAAGTGGGATGAATGCCGTCTCTCCTAATAAGACCAGGTTTTCCACAGAAAGTTTGCCAATTATTAACGAAACCCACATCGTTTGCTGGACACTACCTGGACAGCCAGCAATTAAGTGATGACATGCAGCTAAACATGTCATCAGTGGTCAGATTTGGGAGGGGTCCAGAGAAAACTACGGAGTCCGAAATTGTTTTTGCGTATTCACACACCAAGGCAATATTAATTTTAGTGACCTCCGATTGGCGTAACTGGGTGTCATTGCCGCCGACGTGAATAACAATCTTACTGAATCTACGTTTAGCTTTAGCCAGCAGTTTTAAATTTAGCCAATAACCCAACCTCCCGGGTGAACAGGAGTTGCCGGAGGACAGTTATCAGAGGCTAAGGCTATGCTATGAGGGGCTGGCTAACTACCGCAGCTACTGATTGGTTTTCCATGGTGCGGAGCCGCGCCTCTAATTCATTAAGCCTCGCCTCCAACGCAGCAAATAAGCTACACTTATTACAATTACCACTATCGCTAAAGGAGGCAGAGGCATAACTGAATATTTGGCACACCGAGCAAGAGAGAGCAGAGGGAGAAGCCATCGCTAGCTGTAAAGCTAATGTAGCTACCAAGGCTAGTAACGTGCAAACAACAGCTAAGAGATTAGCGAGAAAGTCGTAGAAAGGAGGAGAGCGTGTTTAAACAGAACCAGTGTGGGTTAAGACTTGAAGTAGACGTTAAAACAACTGAAGTGAGAAAGCAGAAAGCAGGCTAGCAGAATCCACCAGAGCAGTACAGAGAAGAAACACCGGAAATGACACAACTCGCTTACCGCAATACGTCAGAAAGCCTGCATCTACTCATGAACAAGAGTGTGATGGTTAGGTTTAAGCAACAAGAAGCATGTGGTTCAATTCAGGCCACAAAAGCACGTGGTTAGGTTTATGCAAAACAAAACAAAACAAAAAAAACATTTGGTTTGGTTTTGGCAAGAAAAGCCTGTGGTAAGGTTTAGGCAAAATAAGCATGTGTTTAGGTTTAGGCAAGAAATGTATGTGGTTAGGTTAAGGCAAAAAATAAAACCAAACATGTAGTTAGGTTTAGGCAACATGTGGTTAGGTTTAGGCAACAAATGAATGTGGTTAGATTTAGGCAGCAAACACCTGTGTTTAGGTTGATGCAACAAATGAGTGTTGTTAGGTTCAAGCAACAAATGTATGTGGTTGGGTTCAGGCAATAACAAAGTGCATGTGGTTAAGTTCCGGCAAAAAAAAACATGTGTTTACATTTAGGTAATAACAAAAAGCATGGGGTTAGGTTCAGGCAAGAAATGCATGTTGTATTATCCAAGCAACAATTGCGTGTGGTAAGATTTATGCAACAAATGCATTTGGTAAGGTTTAGGCAACTAAAGCATGTGGTTAGGTTTAGGCAAAAACAAAGCATGTGGTTGGTATAAGTCAAAAAAAGCATGTGGTTAGGTTTAGCCAACAAAAGCATGTTGTTAGGTTTAGGCAACAAAGGCATGTGGTTAGGTTTAGGCAACAAAAATGTGATGGTTAGGTTTAGGCAACAAGAAGCATGTGGTTCAATTTAGACCACAAAAGCACGTGGTTAGGTTTATGCAAAACACAAAAAAGAAAGAAAAAGAAAGGAACAAAACATTTGATTTGGTTTTGGCAAGAAAAGCCTGTGGTAAGGTTTAGGCAAAATAAGCATGTGTTTAGGTTTAGGCAAGAAATGTATGCGGTTAGGTTAAGGCAAAAAATGAAACCAAACATGTAGTTAGGTTTAGGCAACATATACATGTGGTTAGGTTTAGGAAACACATGAATGTGGTTAGATTTAGGCAACAAACACCTGTGTTTAGGGTGATGCAACAAATGAGTGTTGTTAGGTTTAAGCAACAAATGTGTGTGGTTGGGTTCAGGTAATAACAAAGTGCATGTGGTTAAGTTCCAGCCAAAAAAAAAAAGCATGTGTTTACGTTTAGGTAATAACAAAAAGTATGTGGTTACGTTTAGGCAACAAACACCTGTAGTTAGGTTCTGGCAACAAAAAGCATTTGGTTCGGTTTAGGCAAAAAATGTGTGTGGTTGGGTTTTGGCAAAAAAGTATGGGGTTAGGTTCAGGCAGGAAATGCATGTGGTATTATCCAACCAACAATTACATGTTGCTGTGTTTACACAAAAAAAAGTATGTGGTTAGGTTTAGGCAACAAAAGCATATTGTTAGGTTTAGGCAACAAAGGCATGTGGTTAAGTTTTGGCAAAAAATGTGTTTGGTTTTGTTTAGGCAAAAAAAAGCATGTGGTTAGGTATAGGCAACAAATGCATGTGCTAAGGCTTATGCAACAAATGCATTTGGTCAGGTTTAGGCGACAAATGTGTTTGGTTTTGTTCAGGCAAAAAAAAGCATGCGGTTAGGTTTAGGCAACAAATGCGCGTGGTTCTCTTTAGGCCACAGAAGCATTTGTTTCGGTTAGCCACAAAAGCATGTGGTCAGGGTTAGAAAAAAAACAGCCTCCCAGGTGAAAGTCCACTGTTTGCTGGACACATCCACAACCCCTCCTACCCATCCCATAGAGACTTTCCTGCTCCTTATGTTACATTGTTTTCTGGTGGTGTTTCAAACTAATCTTGTTGATGGTTTATCATACAGCTGCAAAAGAATGTGTTGGTTAATACCTGGTATTATAAGCATCTCTTGATCGGATGACAAGTGGACAGTTCTAAATGACCACCAAGACTCAATGTCATCTGATCACTTGCCAAGATGGTCTGGGATACATTTCACCACACATCTTTTGTTGTGTAAACGCTAATACATCTTGATGCAAGTAACAGTGCACCAACACTCTATAACTTAACCATCTTACAACAAGTTGGACAAAGTGTTGCATGACTGTCCATCGTTTTGCCCTCTTTAAGGAGATGTGTTGATTTCTGTTAAAAGCAATATCTCTAGCTGGAACTACACAACTGCTAACATGACTAGCGAGCATGCTAGCCAATGTGTGGATGTAGTAGCTGAGCCCAGGGCCTTTTGACCTTCTCATGAAAGTGATGTAGGCAAATACAAATGGTCAGCTGTAAACGCATCACAGATACAAGTGTCAACAGTGATGTATCTCCGGTGTCCACTTGTGTTCATATCCTTGAAACACATTGTGGGAAGCCTGCACCTGACAGTTAGCATTATGTTAAATCACAGTTTGCTCTCTGATAAAAGTTTATTCTCTGATAAAAGATTTCAGTTAAGTTCTGTCAGTTTGGAAACTTTTCTCCATGTTTTCAGATCAGTTCAGTGTGTTGACAGTTAAGTTCCTCTACTGAGAACAAACAACACCAGCTTAAAGAGAAAGAAGGTCATGGCTGTCTGCCAACACTCACATCCATTTCCCTGAGACCAAAGACATAAACACTTTCAGCAGCCCGATTGGTGGGATTTGGTGGGGTCGAAGGTTGGAGGGTCAGTAGGGAGGGAACAAGTCGGCAAACAGACAGATCAGCACAGACGGAACAGAAGGAACCAGAGATAATGTTGTTTTTAGTTCAGATTTAGAAATGTAAGCAAACAAATGATTATAAAACTTACTTTAAATGAAAAAAGAGAAAAGTTAACAATGAGCTTCTTGTAATAACAAATAAAATGGATTGTTTGTTGACTCTGACATTTCAGTTAAGCAGGACTAATTTCAGAAAGCTTTAGTCACTTATTGTCTATGTGATGAGTTTTATTCTTGAACAGATCGGTAGCTCTCAGAGATCTGAAGTGCAGAAAATCCTCATGAACTGAGAAACAAACAGCCGACACTCAGATGGAGTTAACTGGACTGTTAACTGGACTGGTTGAAGCAGTTTTTATATTCACTGAAAAGATTTAGTTATTATACATGATGACTGAGGATGAGGTCAGAGACAAAGACCTTATTTCAGAAACTATCAGGGACAACAAACTGACCTCCAGCAGCTGCAGAGGACGAACAGATGGAAGTAAACATCAGTCCTGTTTGTCTCATCGGGGCTCAGAGTTCAGGGTCAAGAGGGCCTGGTGGCTGGATGCCCCAGCATGCACTGTATATCCCAACATTTCCTGCCAGACATGTTACCAGGGGCCCCTTTCACAGAGATATTTAAGGTTGGTTTGAAATGTTATGCAAGTCCAGACTTAATTCATCATGTTGGGACACTTTCACAAAATAAAACTGACTGGTGTTGAGCCCGGTTTCCAACGAGCAGCACGGTATGGTTCTGTTCAGTTTGGAACTCTTTTTTTTCTGTTTCCACTGTGAAAGCTGTGGATGGTCCCAATGGAACTGTTCCTTAAGCCCCGTTTCCACCCAACATTTTCGGTATGGTACCTTGGGAACCAAACCGAAGTCCATTTTTGGTACCCCTTTCATTGAGGTACCTAGCACACAGATCTTGTATTAAAAGGTGGAGCTAGAAACACTGCAGTCCATTGATTGGTCAATATAGGACACTCACTCTGCTCAGGGCTAGAGTTCTAGCTGGTTTTAAAACTCATGTAACCACTGTTCATACTGTGGAGAGTTTTATCAGTAGACTGTAACAATAACAACACTGTAACAAGAAAATGAATGGATGTTTTGCTGCTTCTCGCAGGAGTTGTAGTTTGAGAATAAATAATTCAATTCACTGGGCCCACTGCCTGCAACTTTTAAGGTGGAATGTTAACTTGGTTGGTCCTGTGGGCTACAGCAACACTAAACCCCCAAGCTTGCCTGAGAAGGATTTAATGCACAAACCTGCTATTTTTAAATATCCCATGGAGAGAGACTCTCACTGCAGCCTGTTCTATTTTGTGCTGAAAATATCAACATGCGGCCTTGGTCTGTGGACAATAGCCAAGATATAGACTTCCATCTGTGCCAGCGGTGAAATACAGCGATTGCTGGATGGAGCAGTGAGTGACAACAACCCCGCCCACATTTAAGAGTACTATTTGACCAAGGGTCTAGGTACCATGTAGGTACTATACTGGTGGAAACGGGGCTTTTGTATAACTCAGAACTAAGAGCCAACATTGTTCATGATTTGTTGCTCACTGACAACGTTGACTTTAGTTTAGTTTAGTTTCCTCATGGAGTCAATTTGTAGCATAGCACCAACCAAATCACCAGAATAAAATGTTGGCAAACCACTAATACGTTACATTTGTATGTTAATTATGTAGTGGATGCGTAACTTTACATTTAAACAACGCTGTGGTTAACGTGTGGCTGGGTTTAATTACAAAAACCATTTGGTTATTGTCAGGAAATCCCTGCAGGAAACACAGCGATGTCCCAGTGAAAAACAATTGCTTTTTGTGGAACTATCAAAAATGTTCTCATCCCAAGACATCGTATATTGCAGTATTGTCATTGGATTTTCACATCAACATACTAAACGCGTCCTGCATCTGCTATTGATGTTCCAGGATGCCACTACCAATGCCTTGATGTCAACAAAAGCACCTGGTTAGGTTTAGAAAAAAACATCATGGTTTGGCTCTACATTCATATGGGCTCCTGGGTGAAAGTGCAGTGTTTGTCCTTATGCAGTGTCTTTACTGGCAGCATTTCAAACTGATACCATCCTGTGATGTATCATAACACAGCAACAGGTTCCATCTAGCTGTGTTAAGACGCCAACCAGCAGTGTGTCTTACCACTGGGCCAAAATCAGTCATTCCGTTTACATGACATTAGAATAAATCAATGCACTGTTAATCAAACTAAAACCAGAATTTTAAAATATATGTCAACATGTTAGCCCAACTGAAATCGTACCAAATCTAATTTCTCACAGTCGGACTAACACACACATGCCATTGGGAGTCGAATTACTCCTGCATGTATAGAGTCAATCAGACCCAAACTGGCCTAGGCGCTCTGAGCATGCTCCAAGGATTCCGCCACAGGGTCTGACCTGGAAGACGAATAGCGTTAAATGCATGACAGAAGATGCATTTTTGGATGGACGAGGAGACACAGTTCATGCTGTGTCAGCTGAAAGAGTTAAACATCTCAAAATACATGGTTGGGAGGAAAACACAGAGGGACTGTTTGGTCTGTGATGTAATAGGTCAACCAGAAAAATGGTCCAATGCTAACAAACTGAAAGGGGGCATATCACCACCTATTGTAGTGAAGTTGGACATACTTCAATTATTGAATTGATTCCCCTCCTGTGCTCTTATACAGGTACAAGGACAGCAGTCCAACTAAATGGTCTAGTCAAACTGTAACTGAAGCTCCACTTAACTGCATGTAAATGCACCGAGTGACAAAGAGGCAGTATTTGATGACTTAGAAATGAAAATGGGCTGGACTATCCCTGGTGGAAAAACAGTGACAGGTCACTAAACAGCCACATGGAAACACAGCAACGACTCACCGAAACACAACCAGCTGTGTTGTTTGCTGATCTCAAACAGTGGTCTGCAGCTTGGCAGCTTATCCCAGCTGGCACCGGATGTCACTATGATGTCAAAAAAACATTGGACTCTTACATAATAATGTAACGTAATGTCTAACATTATAACTTCATGTTGTGTGGACATAAACATTATGTTTTGCTGAAGGTGGGTTTTGCTCTCCATACCTTGCAGCTAAATGTCATTACTTAATGTCAACAATACAACTTAAAACAAAATATCAGCATCATCTGTCGTCAGTATTCTATGTCAAACTGATGTTTGTATTCAATGTCATCCTGATATTGAATTATGGTCAACCAATATCACAACCTAAATTCAAACAAATATGAACAACATTGTTGGTCAGCTGGGATACTACATCACTATAGAAATGTTGATATGATACACATGAAACATACAAATGTAACATGTCCATGGTTTGCAAAAAAGTACAATGCCAACATTTTCTTCTGGTGACTGGGCTGACAGCTCATACACGGAGACACATCACAAGAAAACTACAGAGAACAAACAGCAACAAAAATACACTGTGTCAGCTGCCCCTGCGTCTTCAAAGGCAACTCAAATCATTAAAAAATATATACATACATCCGTACATACATTACACCTCATCAAAAAGACAGCCACGTCTTAATTAATTTAAATATTACCATGCGAATAGAAAAAGCTTTGCCCTGTTGATTCTTATTTTGGGTAATGTGTCCCTGTGGCCAGAAGGTAGTGGCTGAAACTCTATTAACTATTAACTATGAACTATTGATTCAAGTCTGTCTGCTGAAACCTCATGATTTTTCTACAGGCCATAAAAATGTTCCCTCACTTGATCCTATGGATCACTGATCACCATTGAGTTCTGAAGGGCAGGAAAGAAACGAGGCAGAGCTCCAACATTAATGCTCATCTGGCAGACAGTGAGAGAAGGAGGAGGAGGTGTACAGGAAGCTGCAGGAGAGCTGCACTCTTAATTAAAACCATATTTAGCTTCACTTGTGGGCTGCTGCTGCTTCATTAGCATGTAGGGGGCTGTGTGTGTGTGTGTGTGTGTGTGTGTGTGTGTGTGTGTGTGCAAAGGTGAGGAAAGCCAGTAACAGGCCGGCTGTCCTCTTTGCACCTGAAATGAATCATCACAGAGATGTTAGATAACATCACACAGAGAATCATAAGAAACCTCAGAGGACACACATTACAGGAAGTACAATCATCATTTTATGACATAATGCACATGTAAGAGAAAAAATGTGCTACATTTTCTTAAAGTCCCTGTCACCAGTTTATCTCATCTCCCTTTAAAGGAATTAAACCCTTTTTTACAGGTTGATGTAAAGATTGTTTAGAATCAGATGACATTCAAAGGACTCACTTTGTTGGAATATAAGTTACCGAGTCTGCTTGTTTTCCTGGATTTTGATCAATATCATTTTTAATCAGAACTTTTTATGTTAACCAACACAGTTTATCAGCTTTAATAACCATCATTTTGAATAGGCTCTGAGTTGTTTTATTGGTATTCCATGCCTCTCCAGTCTCCTCCTTCCATCTTCGTTGGAAGTTGCGCAGGAACCTGGAGGGACATTCATCGTCTCTCCTTCCAGCTTGGACAGATCTCTCTTTTCTGGGTATTGTTTCTTGAACTGCTGCCACACCTTATTACGATACCTTTTGAACTCTTCATCGTCTTAAGTGTTGCCAGTCACTGCTGAACCCAGTCCAGCCTCGACAAACATTTCACGGGGGGTTTGTTTCCCCACCACATACGTAAGTAAAGCCTTGACGTCTCCTAGCGCCAGGCACCTGCCATGGTCTCTTCTAATGTCATTATCCATTTATCAGCTCCATATGTAAGGACCAGCAAATGCTCGGCCAGACCTATCATGTCCATGAAGGGCCATGGTTCGTATTGGGTCCAACCTGAGGCTTTTGTCAGGGGCAAATCATTTCTACCTCACTTTCTATCACTTTCATCATCAGGAAATATAGGCCCACTGAATTTCTTCCCCCCTCTTAGCACCAACCAGTCATCACCATCATTCATGGGCAGCTTGTCTTTTCTTTCTCCATGCTCTCTTCCAGCAGGTGTCTTGCTTGCTCCTACCTTCCTTCACTCAGAGGGTAGACAATCTATTTCACTCTTACTCTTACGCTATCTGTCATTCCACGTCGCCCAGTGACTTCCCTAGCCTGACCTTCTCATCCTCCAACTCCTTCCTACACAACTCAGATTTGTCTTGTGCCCTTGTTATAAGGGTACTTGCACCCCTGCGGAATATGTGGGTCTTAGACCATCCTACCTTGGAGTGCAACTGCTCACACTCTTCAAGGCATGGTTCCTCATCTCTCTCTGACCTCCCTCTGTCCTAGCCGTGACTCTTACCACCCTGTTCCGCAGCTGCTGTCTTCCTCTGTGGCCAACATTGACTTCCTTCCTGTTTGAATGAGCCTCTCTGCTGTGACATGGGACCCAGCTCCCTGCCAGAGTCCATTATTTCATCTTCTGAGGCCTTACTGGAGGTTATCCAACCTTCCTCTGAGTCTGTTTCTGTGGCCTGCAGTGAATGTGTTAGTAGTTTTCCACGCGTTTAGGCCAGTCTATGCTTTTTATTCTTAGGCTAGACTAGAACTTAAGACTTTCCTCTTTGATAAAGCTTATAGTTAGGGTTGGCTCAGACTTGCCCTGTACCAGCCCCTAGTTAGGCTGACTTAGGCCTAGCCTGCCGGAGGACCCCCCTATAATACACCGGGCAGCTTCTCTCCTTCTCTCTCTCTCTCTCTCTCTCTCTCTCTCTCTCGTATTCTATTACTGCATCTTGCTAACTCGGCCATTCTGGATGTCACTAACCCGGCTTTTTCTCCAGAGCCTTTGTGCTCCACTGTCTCTTAGATTAACTCATATCGCAGCGGTGCCTGGACAGCGTGATGTGTGTGGTTGTGCTGCTGCCCTGGTCCTGCCAGATGCCTCCTGCTGCTGCTGCTGCCATCATTAGTCATTGGTCATACTTCTACTGTTATTTTACACATATGACTATTGTCACACATGTATACTGTCAGATATTAATACATACTTTCAACATATTGTACCACAGTAACCAGAACTATAACTATAATATTATTACTTTCATTAACGTTGTTGTAAGCTACTGTCATTACCTGCATCTCTCTCTCTCTCTCTCTCTCTCTGTCTCTCTCTCTCTCTCTCTCTCTCTCTCTCTCTCTCTGTCTCATTGTGTCATATAGATTACTGTTAATCTATTATGCTGATCTGTTCTGTACGACATCTATTGCACGTCTGTCCGTCCCGGAAGAGGGATCCCTCCTCAGTTGCTCTTCCTGAGGTTTCTACCGTTTTTTTTCCCCGATAAAGGGGTTTTTTTGGGGGGAGTTTTTCCTTATCCGCTGTGAGGGTCTTAAGGACAGAGGGATGTCGTATGCTGTAAAGCCCTGTGAGGCAAATTGTGATTTGTGATATTGGGTTTTATAAATAAAATTGATTGATTGAGGTTCAGTCTCGGTCACATTGGCCAGCGTCATTGTAAACTTCCCTTCCAATTGGCCCATCATTGTTACTGCTTCCGCTTTTGTCAACACGTACTGTCCTGCCCCTGACGGTGGTGTGCTATGTGGGTATGGTGGTGGTGCTGCTGGCAATGGTGGCACTGTGGGTACTACATCTTTGTTTATCTGTGGCCACTCTGGGGGTTCTCTGTCTTCTAGCTGCACCATTTGCTTCCTGCTCCCTACCAGAGTTGGGTAAGGGTTACTTTAAAAGTAATCAAAGTACTTTACTGCGTTACTTGTTTTTAAAGTAACCAGTTACTTTACTGTATTACTCCTTAGTAAAGTAACTCAAATACTTTTAAAGTACTCCCAACGTTACTCCCTAAGTAACTCAAGCACTTTTAAAGTACTTTTGAGTATTCTACATTTCCTATTGGGCAATGGACCACAGGGCGCTTAGCCTATATTTTTTGTCTCAAAAATTAAAGTTACGGACCACTTGCCCTTCACTGAGATCCAATTTTCCCATCACAGCCATCACTTTGACCAGTAGAAACACAAAACGATCTGCTGCCGTAGACAACTGTATGACAACAACACCCCAGCGTTTTTAATATTTCCTCTAGGGATGTTACCACACAGAGCAAAAGGGGAAAATGATGGTGTGAAACAGCAGAGGCACTTTGTCAACCCGCTGAGTTAACGTTACTGTCATTAGAATCAAGCTAGCAAACAATGGTACATCCTCACGGTTGGACATAAAGTAATAACATTAACAAATACCGATGGGGCTTTTATGCACCACCACTAGCAGCTTCATTTGAAACAAAATACATTATAGACGGTCCATTATTTATTAATCCCTCTGTACATTTATATATATTGACTTTTTATCCGCTCCGTTGTCTTTTTAAAGTTAACATATTGTGCAGTCATTTCAAACTCAACACTTCCTGAATTTCTTTCAAATTAAAAGTCCCTTATAAACTTGGCTGAGAGAATCCCTCCATTTTCTAAATAGGCTTCTATTGTGAAGCATTTGTCAGAACTTCCTGTGGAGGATACAGTAGCTTGATAGTTTACATATGGCGCTTCAAATGCAGCTCCTGCCATCTGCTGATGCTTTTAGGTGACTACAGCAACATTTCGGCTGGCACATGAACAGACACAGTGAGTGAAATAATAGTAAAAGTAATAAAAATTGGACAAGAATAACCTGAGGATATTACACATGCCATGAAAGACGACCGGGAATAATTGGTGAGTACCATGTTGTAGTGTGTCATGTCTGTCGGCCAAATCACAGCACGATTTTATGACATAGTGACTTTCAGAACGGGCAGATAAGTTGTGTAGTGTGTACTGAGCATTATGCAAGTCCTCCTGAGTCTCACCTGTCTGTCAGCAAGTCCTCCTCCACCTTTTTTTTAGACTCCACCGTAGACAATGGCAGCATTTCTTCCACCATGTAGCTAACCACAAGCTTCATGGCTTCTTTTGGACTGATAGGTTTAATGCTATGAGAACCAAAAGACAGTCATTGCTATTTCGGAGCTGAAGGACCAGGGTTCTGAAAATAACTGATGTAACTGATGGATTGTTTGAAAATGTACTCAAGTATGTGATTACTCAAACAGCAAACTGGGAACTGCCCATCGGTTCGACAGCCCATTGGTCCGACATCCCATTGTTCCGACCATATTAAACTCATTGTTCCGAAGTCCGTTCCAAAATCATCATGATGCCCTGTGGTTAAGGTCTGGTTAGGTTTAGGCACAAAAACCACTTGGTTAGGGTCAGGAAAAGATCATGGTGTGGGTTAAAATGAAACAGAAAGTGACAAACACATAAGCCGTGAGCCTGCTCCGCTTCGTGCCGGTCGCGGCGCACCATACACCCGCCGCGAGCCGTTCAGCACCGCGGACAGTCGGACTAATGGGCTGTCGAACAAATGACATGGACCCCAGCAAACTAACGCGTTTGGTTACTTGTTACTGCAAGAAGTTACTTTGTAACACTTTATACCCAATTCTGCACATGACCCTCCCCGAGATTATTTTAAATAAAAGACAAGAAAATACAAGACACTACAACAGAAGAACTTTTTTGCACAATTGATATGTTTTAAGATAAGATAAGATGAACTTTATTAATCCCACACTTGGGAAATTCACGTCACAGCAGCTCAAAACACAGACAGAAAAAGGAGGGTGACAATGTTATTTGAATTAAAGAAAATAAAAGATTAAAAAATATAAAATATGTGTATACAGTACATATATATATACATATATATATATATATATATATATAAATGAAAATATATGTACATATAGATAAAAATATATAAAAAAAAGTAAGGCACTAAATTGAATTACTGTACACACAAGAGTATTTACAATATATACACAGTATAATAAAGATATGGGATATTGCACAGAGTATGTAAATTGCACAGAGTCTAACACGTAATTCATGGTTCTGCATTGAATTGATGCGTAGCTTATGGCGTAGGCTCTACGTCCATTTGGAGCCTACGCCGTAACCTATGCTGTAGCCTGACGTGCACCTCCCCAGAATTGTAACTATACGTTGCAGTGACGCAGACCTCCGGTCTGTCGTTGTACACTGACGCCATTTCCCTCAGGGGAAATAGAGCTTGTATTTACTTTTAGTTCACAGATAAGAAACAATACATTGTGAAGACAGTAAAGCCTCCACTAAAATAGCATTTTAAGTCTTGTGCGTGATTTATTCTTCAGGGATTTATACTTAGGGGTTTATCCAGGTTTCATATGAGAAGAGGGAAAGATCGCAGACCACTAGGCTAATCAATATAATTTAAAATGACATAGGCTTGTGCTAATAATGTTAGCATGTTTTTTTTTGTTTGTTTAAAAAGTGTTTAGTACAGGACAGTTGTTTTGTCAGTGAGCCTTGTGAGTTGTAATGGAGCCAAATTGTGTGCCGTTATGTTTGTTAAATGTTGCAGTTGTCCCTGGTTTTATATGAGAAGATGAAAAGGTTGCTAGTTGCGAGGCTAATTTATACAATGTAAAATGTGATAGGCTTGTGCTAATAACATTAGCATGTTGTGTTTCTTTAAAAAACATGTTTAGTATAGGACATTTGTTTTGTCAGTGAACTTTGTGAATTGTAATGGAGCCAAACTGTGTGCCGTTACATTTGTTAAATGTTGCTGTTATCCCTGTTTTTTTTATGAGAAGATGAAATGATTGCTAGTTGCTAGTTTAATTTATACAATGTAAAATGCCATAGGCTTGTGCTAATAACGTTAGCATGTTGTGGGGAAGATGTGTCGAGATAGTGTTTGTCTGTGAATGCTGCGAGTTGTAATGAAGCCAACCTGTGTACTTGTTTTTCAAATTGTCTCTATTAAGGGGCGTCGGTGGCTTAGTGGTAGAGCAGGCGCCCAATATACAAGGCTTTTGCCGCAGTGGCCCAGGTTTGACTCCAGCCTTTGCTGCATGTCACTCCCTCTCTCTCTCTCTTCCCTTCACGCTCATCTGTCCTATCGATTAAAGGCTTAAAAATTAGTGTTTTGGGTGTGGTTTGAATCAGCTAAACTTAACAACACTTCACAGAAACTTCCACCGTCGACTACTGTTTTGGAGGTGTAACTGCAGAGTGACACAGACACACCACCACAAAAGAAAAAATGCTCACAACAGCATAGGCGACGTGCGTAGGCTACGTGCGAAGGGTAAATGTACGAGCATAAATCCCCTTTTAGCAGCAATGGTTTAAAACAGTGTTACGCAGCACACATTACAGTGCCACATTACATCAGATGTTGCTGTTAAAGGGTCTGACAGCTGATGGGATAAATGACCTGCGGTAGCACTCTGTCTTGCACTGCTGCTTCTGCTACACCTGCTTCTGGTGTAGCAGTCTGCTGCTGAATGAGTTGCTCATGTAGGGGGTGAGAGGTGTTGTCCATGATGGATATCAGCTTGACTAACATCCTCCTCTCACCCACCTCCTCAATGGTCTCCAGGGGATAGTCCAGGACCGAGCCGGCCCTCCTGACCAGCTTGTTCAGTTTTTTCCTGTCCCTCTCTGTGCTTCCACAGCTCCAGCAGACCACTATATTTAAGTTGACAGATGCTACCACAGTGTCATAGACAGTCCTTGGCAGTGTCCTGCATACTCAAAAGGACCTCAGCCTCCTCAGCAGGTGGAGATGACTTTGGCCCTTCCTGTACTGTACCTTCCTGATCAATACGGTGTTCTCCACACAGAAGTTTATGTGGTCTGTTGTGCAGTCAGTCAAACTGTCAATATCTTCCCAGTCAGTTGTTCCAAAACAGTCCCTCTGTGCCATGCTGGTCTCCTCAGAGCATTTCCTCACATACCTAATGGTGGGGGGTTGTCTACTCACCACAGGTATGTAAGCAGGGGACAGATGGATCAGGTTGTGGTCTGAGCGGCCCAGTTGGGGGAGGGGGGATGTGCTGTATGCATCCTTGATGTTTGCATATGCAAACATCCTTGATGCTTGCATACAGCAAGTCCAGTGTTCTGCAGTCACTGGTGTGGCAGTCCACATACTGCATGAAAGTATGGAGGGTGGAAGACAGGGAAGCATGATTAAAGTCGCCAGAGTTGAGGATGAGGGACTGGGGGTGCAATGTTTGGGGCTGAGACACAACAGTGTGTAAGAGCTCACAGGCTGCTGCAGAATCAGCCAACAGCCCTGCTCTTTAACACTGATGTGCCCCAGGTGACACCATCTCTCGTTCACATACATCGCTATTCCCCCTCCCTCCCTGTTACCGGTCTCCTTTGTTCTCGTGTCCGCTCTGAACAGCTGAAATCTGTTAGTTACGTGTGAGTCTGGAGTGAGTTCGTTCAGCCAGGTCTCCATGAAGCACATCATGCTACACAGTCTGGTCAGTGCCATGAGCTCTTCCATCTTATTAGGGAGAGATCTCACGTTCCCCATAATAATGGACGGTATAGATGGTCTGTACTGTCTTTTCCACTCCCGACGCTTGACTCCAGCTCTGCATCCCTGTCTACTTCTCCTTAACTGCTTCAGGATCTCCAGTCTCTCTTGGGGAGTACACGGGTGTGGCACAGCGCCAACAGCTGATCATGGATGTAAACAATTGAGCCGTGGCTGAATGGCTCTGCATAAATAACTTTAAACAGTCCAAGTGAGATTGGCGAATTAAAAAAATAACAAAAAACACGAAAAACACACTTAAAGGACAGAAAGGGGTCGGAGCTGCTGTAACCAGCTGCCACTCGGGCGGCGCCATCTTGAAAAGATTTTGGATAATCACTGTTTTCTCTTTGGAAATGGGTAACATCTTAAAAAGCAGGGCCATTTATTTACTCGTAATATAAATAATTACAACCAAATATTTCTGAAGGATAATTAACTTCCTTGCAAACTGAACAACTACAGGATTTTACTTTTTCGACAGCTTCCTCCTACATCACCAGTTTTCCCAACATCATATCAGGACAGGATTTAAGTCAAAGTCAGAGACCTAAGATACTCTTAAAACACCATTTCACTGAGACTTTGGAGGCTGGAGAACATGTGAGAAGTCAAATATCAGTGCTGGGATGTGAATTTCTGGTGATTGAGCAGATTTGTGAATGTTAGCAGAAACTTTACTAGGCTGGGTTCTGTCTGTATGAGTTCATCAATATGATTGACCTTCAAGAGCGTGGATCTAAAATCCAATACAAGCTAAAAAGACTTCATCAAGAATTCACAAATCTTGTTCAGTGAGGTGAGAAACATTTCCTTTCTCTGGAAACATTTGCAAAAAAATTTCTTTGAAGTTTGAAACTTTTGCACACACAACAGACTAGTGGGTTTGTTGTTTCAATTCAAACTTTAATAAATGTTATTCAACTCGTGACAGTATTTTGAATTTGAGTGCACATTCTTACATACAGCGCCTATAGTGTCCTAAACTCTGAGGTGTTACCATCTTTTTCTGTCTCCCATATACTCCTAGATAAAAAAGACACACAGACATGGCAGAACAGAGCAGCAGAGTTGGTGATCATGATCCTGATCAGTGTGGAAGTTTTCATATTGGACCTCAGCAAGCTTTATATTTTATTCATCATTTCAAATGAGAACTGGGCTATCTTGAACATCTTTGTTAGATCTCAAGGACAAACACAATGGTGAGTAACACTGAATGTAAACATAACTTTTTGTCATCTCAAACAAAACCATATATTTTTTAAAGCTGTTATCAGTCTATTTGACAAATAAAAACAAAATTATCACATTTTCCACACCA
This sequence comes from Cromileptes altivelis, assembly GCA_013133815.1. Classification (NCBI taxonomy): domain Eukaryota; kingdom Metazoa; phylum Chordata; class Actinopteri; order Perciformes; family Serranidae; genus Cromileptes; species Cromileptes altivelis. The sequence continues at coordinate 4,245,489 of CM023145.1, forward strand.
ATCTTTTCTGAGGGGCTATATATTGCAGTGTACATAAAAAAATACTTGTGGACCAGAATAATCAGCACAGTCCAACTATAGAACTTGAAGGTATCCAATAATGTCAGGCACAAAACCAGCACACAGCTGGAGCAAGAGAGGTCTGACTTTAAAAATGTGCAGTAAACACCAGAATTCCTCACAAGCTTACAGTGGCAAAGTATGTGTGTGTGTGTGTGTGTGTGTGTGTGTGTGTGTGTGTGTGTGAGTGTACGTGCGTGTGTGCGTGTGTGCATGTGCTTGTGTACTGTCAGCCTACTTTATGAAAAGGCATATCAAAGATACGGAAGGCTACTTCAGAACTGTAGCTCAATTCAACACATAATTCAACTTAAGAAAACAGTGGTTATATTCTGAAGACTGTCAAGTAAGACAGAAATTAGGTTAATTAACAGCAGTCCTACACCTACTACAGTAGGCCTATTTTTATTTCAAGTCCTGTGATTTCGTTTTAATTTGATGCAGGTTTTTGGCTGTAAAAAACAAGCATTTCTAAACATTCTGGATCCAATCTAACAGGCCTTGGGCTGCAGATCACTCCTGCCGTGCTAAACACGCGTTCACAGGCACGGCTAGATGCTGAAATGCACAAGTATTTTCATGCACATTGTGAGAGGAGTAGTAGAGTTCCTGTATTTAGTTTGCACCACTCAAGTGGATTGTGATCTACATCAATCTACTGCATTGTGGTGTAGATTTCCAGCTCTTTTTTTATTTGCTGCTGTGTACTGTCCATTCTCTCCTCTGATCTAGGGGGGTCACACATCTCTCCTCTTCTTGGATTTGATGCTGACGAGAAGCTTTTGCATGCCTGTTCTGTGCCGCTTCTCTGGTGAGTTGACCCCATCTTCAGGTTGCCTTGCCTCAGGCTCAGTGTGATGTCTGGTGTCCTGCGCATGCATTTCCTTGATGTGGCGTTCTTTCACTTCAGGTCCCATCATCACAAAGGTGTCTTTGAAACGAGGATCGAGGAATGTGGCACAGTTGAGGGTAATCTGTAAATCCTGGTCTGCATATCGCTTTTTCAGATCCACTAAAACTTTCTCCTTCATTTCACGGGCAAGGTGGCTGTCATCTTCAGATGGAGCAAGGCAAGAGGATATTTCCCACATGACCACCTGAACCACAGAAATTGTAGGGAGCTTCTCTCCACTGAGAGCATCTGTGAACCGTCGCAGTGGGCCAAGCACCTCCTTCACCGTTTCAAGGGTGGCGATGTCACTGTCCCTTGGCATGAGATTCCACTTCTTCCTGTCGTTAACCAGGACAGCACCCACAGCCTGCTGCTGCTCTAAGAATCTCTCCACCATGTCATACCCAGAGCTCCAGCATGTTGGTGTATCATGAAGCAGCTTTTTCTGAGGTAGACCCAACTCTGTCTGCTTTTCTACCAGCAGCCTGGACATCTTTGGTGACCTTGAAAAGGCTGAAATTGTTTTCCGTAGCCTGGGTAGGCTGGATGAGACCCTGTCAATAGCCAGTGCTTCGTCAGTGGCCAAATCTAGAAACACGGTATCCAAGTGTAGCTTTGTGAAAAGGCTTTTATGTTGTTAGATGCATTGTCAGTAGTGACAGCTGACATCCTCTTCTTGTCCAAAAGCCAGTCTTTCATCATTTCATCCAGGGCCTCCAGTAGGCTTTCAGCGTTGTGGTCACTGCTCAGCTCAGAACACCCCAAGCATCATGCATCCATCTGCCAGCTCTCTGTTATCATCTGCACAGTGACAGTCATGTAGGCATCCATGGTCCTACTGGTCCACAGATCAGTAGTACAGGAGAAGTACTTGTTGCGCCCCAACAGCTGTTCCCCAACTGTGTCTCTGATTTCTGTGTAAAGCTTGGGTATTTCCGAATACATGAAGAAGTTCCTCCCAAGAAGCTCATATCTACCATTTAATTTCTTCACCAATTCCCTAAAGCCAGACTTTTCCACTGTGTATATTGGAACTTGGTCCACACAAATAAATCCGGCCACTGTTGTATTCAGTTTTATTGCTTCCTTTGAAGTTGACTGAAATTTTCTTTGCTGCTCATACATTTCAGGTATGGTCTGGGCCTGGGGATTCCTTCCTTTTGGAGTGGGTGGCTGTTTCTGAAATAAGGGATAGGAAATGCATATTATTACTGTGTTTTAGTTCATAACTGTTGATATTTTTAAGAGCAAACTCAAGACATATCTTTTTAGCTTGGCTTTTAATTACATTTTTTAATCACATTTTTTTTAAATTTATAAAAAGATAAATCACTTTTCTATAATACATCATTGATATTTCAATAGAATAAATTACTTATTGACTTATTCATCCTTCAAAAACAGCATCAATAAGTGATTAACATAGGGGGAGATCAAAATAAAATAAAAAAATTAAATAAAAATCAACCAGCCACCCTCCTCCCCTGACAGTCCCTTCATAAGTAAAGAACAGTCCCTAAAGTGTGGTGAGGTTTATGGACCGTTACCTGCCACAAAGAGAGAAATGTGAACGGCTCGTTTCTCCTCTGACACGCCACACACCTGTGTGCTGCGGCTGCCACGGCTCGGTTGTCCAGGTACTACTGGGCAGTCATGACACCAACGAAAGAGGAAATTACTGGACCTGGAGTCGGACTTCTCTGTCGCCGGTAAGCCGTTATCTTGCGCCGCAGAGCACTATGAGCCTCTGCCGTATTCCTGTCTGTGACCCCTGTTCAACCCACAACCGCCAGGATTCGCCTTTCCTTTCTGCTGCTGGTTGAAACATGATAATAGGAGCGCCCCAGCGCCCACTCCATTAACTTGACATGGAAATGAGCGGTAATCTAGAAAACTGGCGAGTTCTGGGTACAGTATTAGCGTCTCTACATCTCTCCTCCGTCCAGTGTGACTCGTCAACTTACGGCCTGTCAACCGGGACGCTCTCCTGTGGCTGACAGGCTGTGAGCAGGAGAGACGCTCTGTGCTGCGAAGCACTTCTAGTCCTCCTGCTAACAACACCAACACTTACCCGTAAATACAGAGATACATTATCAACTCTGCTCTCTGTTAGTTTTGCAAAAATAACGTCATCTAAACACATAACATGACAGCTACATTATTGTTTTTATGCATACATATCTACCAGCTAGCACGAGTCAGGCTAGTGCTAGGCTAATGTTAGCCTGTATGGCAACATTTGCAACACAGGTATTCATTCATTTTTGTAATATTGCAAAATCACTATTACAATACGTACAACAAAACAGAGCCATACTAACCTCACAAGCTCGTTGGTATTCAACATGCAGGTCTGGATGGCGACATTGCAGGTGTATTATTAGGTTTGACATATTTCCACCTTTGGCTTGCATCGCCTGCGAACCGGACAGCCATCATGAATTGCCTTGCCTGTTTGGTCTTTTTTAAAACCAAAGTAATTCCAAACATGGCTTTTGGAGTTCGCTTTCTTTACCAACATTGCTGTTGTTTCTTCAGAGTTGCCGCTGCTCGGGTCCGCTGCTTCTGCCATGACTGAGTTTTGTGAGTGACTGCAGCAGCAGAGATGAGATGTGGCGCGAGCGCTACTGCGCGGGAGCATGGGACAATGCAGCTGTTCTCACAAGCCAGATTTGTTTTTATAGAAACTATGGGTCCCACTGGCACCGTGTTCAACGGTAGTAGAAATTATGGTATAGTAGGCACCGTGACATTAGACAGTGGTATACCGTGGGTACCGGTAGAACGTGCAACACTACTGCTAACGCTGCTTGCCGTGCTGCTAACATTTGAACATTTAAAATGTCCATCCCCGTCTAGCTATGATGCTAGTTAGCCAACTTTGGCTAAAGCTTACCTGTCGAGGAGAAGAGTAGCCACTTCGACATCCGATTTAAAATTCTTCTCCGCTTTCAACCGTCTGCACTGTTCAAAAGCATCTCCTGTACACCCTCGCTGTGCCTCGAGTTTTGTCTTGGCGTTTTGGGAATCAAAACCAGGTCGTTTGGGTTTAGTCGCACCGTCAGCCATTGTAGCTCAGTCGTAACTGTAACTGATGACTGATGAGACTCACAAATTCAAAACATAAACATGATTTGCGGACTGTAAAAAAAAAATTTAAAATGCGAATATTTTGGTTGTACTATTGTTGTCAGTGAGATCAGTATGTTATATTAACATTATTCCTTACTGTGTATTCACACCAGGCGCGAGTGAAGTGAAGTGAGTTTGGACGCCGGACCATTAGCAAGCTCGCCCATTTTCACTAGATAACAACATCTGGCCCGCCATTATCTCCTCAACAATGGCTGAGATAACCACCATCACTGCTTTGTACCTGCTCTGGAAGTCCCAGATGCGTCAGAGGGCCAAACGCCATCGGGGGGGAAGCCGGCTGTACTAACTGGAGCTAAGCTAGTAACATTCATAGTACAACCATTCTGCGAAGTAATAAAAGACACATATTTACAGAACTTACCAGGTAGACCAGTCTCCTCTGCGACTTTCACCCAAGCCTGCTCCTTTTTGTTGCGGTCTCTGTAGAGTAGACACGTAGCGTCATATAGCTCCGGGTAGCCGCACACCACAATGATGAGTTTGTCCTCCATCTTTGCATCAACAACTGGACATCAGGGCATCAAGAATCTCAAAGCTGATTGGCTTTCGCGGCACAGCATCACACGAATTCGCCTCAAAAGTTCAATATATTCAACTCGAGCGATGAGGCGATGGACACGAATTTCGCGGCTATTGCGCCACGCTTATGTATCTATTTGTATTTGTATTGAATTTGCGAATTTGTGCTCGGTGTGAACGCACATTTAGTCTCTGTGACATATTAGGATGATTTTATGACTGTTTGCTTTAGATTTCTTACATATAGCTCCTTTAAGAATTTACTAAGTTATTCTTGTTTATTTTCTTGTTTAATTTTTTTTTTAACTTTTTCTCTTTATGTAATTATTTTCATACTTAACTTGTTTGACTATAAATATGCTTGCTTTACCAAACAACAAAATAACGAGCTTTTCACAAAACCATTATGGATGTAAAAAGAGAAATGGATATAGCGTTGGAAGCAGGGCCCTGTTCATTCAAGTTGCTCAGTGAAGGTGAGAAAACTTGATTTCTGCAATATGACTATATTTGGATGTTCTGCATCGTGGGGCCCCTGGTGCAAGCTTAGTGGAGACTAATGGCAGCCAAACAGCCACCCTCCACCAGCTGAGCAGTTAAATTCCACCGGCCAAAGGGATAACTTCCAGTTTAACACTCCAGTAACTTGAATGGGGATAAAATAATTTCATCATGCGGCTTCTCTGCACTTCACAAAGATTGTCTCTGAGAAGTCTATGAGAAAAAGTATTTTTGGGCCTTATGTGACAAACTTAGTCCATCGCAATACTCTCTGACAGTCTCATAAATTTCCTGAAACAGCAGCTCACTGTGGTTTTAGTGAAACAAACAGGAGGAAATAGAGCATTCCACATTTTCAGAGAGTTTAGTTTCCTGACAGCTTGGTGGATGAAGCTGTTCATGAGTGTGGTGGAGCAGGCACGAAGGCTCTGGAACCTTCTCCCTGATGGCAGGAGAGAGGCAGAAGAGATTGTGTGAGGAGTGGCAGGGGTCACCCACAATGCTGAGAGTTTTGCATGTGAGGCGGGTGATGTAAATGTCCAGGAGAGAGAGGAGTGAGACACCAATGATCTTTCCTGCTGTGTTCACTATGTGCTGCAAGGTGCTGCTGTTGTAGTCAGTGCAACTCCCGCGCCACATAGTGATGCAGGTGGTCAGGATGCTCTCAATCAATCAATCAATCAGTCAATCAATCAATCAATTTTATTTATAAAGCCCAGTATCAGAAATCACAATTTGCCTCACAGGGCTTTACAGCATACAGCATCCCTCTGTCCTTAAGACCCTCGCAGCGGATAAGGAAAAACTCCGCAAAAAAACCCTTTAACGGGGGAAAAAACGGTAGAAACCTCAGGAAGATCAACTGAGGAGGGATCCCTCTTCCAGGATGGACAGACGTGCAATAGATGTCGTACAGAACAGATCAGCATAATAAATTAACAGTAATCTGTATGACACAATGAGACAGAAAGAGAGACAGAGACAGAGACAGAGAGATTGTAGAGAGGTAATAGCTTACAACAACATGAGAGTAATAATATAATAATATTTATTAGGGCTATTTTGGTACAATATGTTGAAAGTATATATTACCATCTGATAGTATACATATGTGACAATAAGCATATGTGTATAATAACAGTAGAAATATGACTAATGATCACAGGTCACAGCAACAGGAGGCATCTGGCAGGACCACAGCAGCAGCACAACCACACACCACTGCAATATAAGTTAATCTGCGAGACAGTGGAGCACAAAGGCTCCAGAGAAGAAGCTGAGTTAGTGACATGTGTTGCACCCTTAGAATGAACCAGGCTCACAAGTCCATCTTCCTTGATGCAACTTTATTTTTAAGGCTCGGTTCCGTTACAAAGCACGTTGTCGCTTCACTTTTCAGTTTCTATCCAAGATGTTCTATGTTCGCTATGACAGCTCACTCAGATATTTTTTTCAAAGCTTAACTTAAAGGAACAGTGCTCAAAACAAAAACAACCTCCTCTAATCACTAAATATAACACAATAGGTTATAGTACTGTAATGTCCAGCCTGTAAACAAAAATATTAATAGAATCAAAACAATATGTATATTTTTCAAGGGTGTAATACCCTCCCCCACTATAAAAAGTGGAAAAAAAATAAAGAAAATATTAGAATGATTTTTTTCTTTCTTTCCTTATTACTACTGCAAATATCTAATGCATGAACATTAAACACAAAACCCATAAACTGGATGGCATACAGTTACAGTTACACTACTGAGTACTTCCCAGACTACAAGTCATGATCACAAGAAAAATAATAAAATATTTTACTCCTGTTTTGATGTATTGACTTACTTATTGGTACATTGGTAGGCCTCCCAAGTCCTCTAAGTCACTTATGGCTACATCTACCATTCCACCTTACTTAATACCTTATTGCATTATACATGCCATGAGCTGTAGTATTACTCATCACTTGTGTTGAGCTCTAACTTCTGTTACACATTCTCTGTACATTGTACTAATGTTCTTCTTTTCTTCTTGTACTCTACTGTGTTTAATTTTTAATAGTCTCAGGTAAATAAACCTGGCAAATGACTATATCATAACTGTTGCTCGACACTCCTCCTGATACTCTTGACCCCAGGATCTTCCTCTGACACCCCTGATATGTCCTCTTGAGTCTCAGAGTCAGAACTTTGCACTTCAAGCTCCAAGTCCTGCTGCATCACTTCCAGCATGCTTCCCTCAGCTTGGCTTTCATCCTGAGCAGGTTCCTTTTCCTCCTGAGCCTGACATCTCTTATTCTGGTCAGGTGTCTCAGTCTCAGTTTCCACTCTCGGATGCTGCTTTGCTCTGGTGGACTGCTTAGCTGTAGGTTCAGAGACTTGGGCTGGTGATTCACAACATGTCTCCTGTGTCAGTTGAGGCATCCACACAGCATACTCTTCCTCACTGAGACTATCAGAATCTTCAGGATGAGTATGAAAACTTGTTTTCTTTTTTTGTTTGTTTGTTTTTCTTTGGACTGTTTTTTTCTCTTTCAGTGGTGTAGCAGTCTGTCCATCAACAAGGTAAGGGCAAGGTAGCAGAAGATTTCTGTGTAAAACCCTCTCTCGACCCTCTCCATCCAAAGGCTTGACAACATATACAGGACTGTCAGTACCTTTCCTTTCTCTAACGACATGTACCTTGTTTTCCAAGTAAGCACGGATCTTTCCTGGTCCTCCCCTTTCTGACAGGTTCTGGATCAGTACATGGTCACCAGGTTGAAGAAGTGAACTCCATGTTCTCTGGTTATAATGTCTCTGTCCTCTTTCTGCTGATTTTCTCATATTCTTTTGTGCAATATCATATGCTTCCTGCATTAACTTCTGCCATTTCTCAGCATATCCTGCTTGAGATGATGTGATTTTCTCTTCTTTGTTTGGAAACTTGAGATTGATGGGGAGTGTTAGCTCCCTTCCAAATAGAAGGAAAAAAGGTGAGAATTCTGTTGACTCGTGTACAGTGGAGTTGTAGGCATGAACAACTTTGTATAAATAGTCCTTCCAGTTAGACTTCTGGTTCTCTTCCAGCTTGCAGAGCATTCTTAGCAACGTTCTGTTAAAACGCTCTACTGGGTTTGACTGTGGATGGTATGGCGCGTTCTTGAGTGCTGTATACCACTGTAGCTCTGCAGTTTGCGAAACAACTCATTTTCGAACTCCCTCCCTTGATCATGATGAATCTTGGCTGGGAATCCGAATTGCAGAATGAAGTTGCCGAAGATCTTGCGTGCATCTGTTTTCCCAGACTTATTTGGCGTAGCATAAGCCTGTGCAAACTTTGTGAAGTGGTCGACTACAACAAGAATGTATTCCACATCACCTTTGCTCTTCTCCAGATGCAGGTAATCAATTGATATAATTTCAAATGGAGCAGATGTGGCAATACTTAGCAGAGGTGTCCTTGTTTTGTTTGGCTTCCTTTGTTTCAAGCAACTCTTGTCACATAATGTTCAATCTCCTCCCTCATTTTAGGCCCAAAAAATCTCTCTCTAGCTAAGGACACCATCCTGTCTGCTCCTAAGTGACCCACTTCCTTGTGAAGCTGTTCATATATTACTGGCTTGAGGCTTGCAGGTATGACAAGTTGATTCCTGGAGGTAGTTTTTCGGCGTAGGATTCCTTTGTTATCCAGATACAAATGAGGCCACTCAGCAGAGGTTTCACTGATGCAGGTTCTTTCAGTTTCTCTCTGTGTCGCAGGCATTCATGCTGCTGCTTAAGGGTGACCACTCTGCCAATCACTTCATCATCTCTCTGAGCTGCTTTGATATCTTCAGCTGGGATTTGTTTGACTGTGACTTCACCAGAGTTGATGAGCTCAGATATCACATTAATATTGCATGTGATGGCAGTGATCCAGTCAGCATCCCCTTCACTCTGTCCATTCCACTGGTCGACCAGCTTCTTTTTCTCAGTCTTTGGGTGGGACAGCAACTCATAGAGAGGCTTGGCGATTCTTGAGAAGTCTGCAATGAATGATCTGTAGTAGCCATGAAAACTAACAACTGATCTCACCTCTCTGACTGTTTTTGTTTTTTTATTTTTCAGAGCTTGGATTGCCTCGACTTCCTTTGGGTTCATTCGATATCCCTCCTCTGACATGACACGACCGATGTAGCACACTTCTCTCTTGAAAAAGTCACTTTTTTTTGCTCCGAGCTTGATTCCACAGGCTTTTTGTCTCTGCAGCACTTTCCGCACATTCTCAACATGGAGGTCAAAGTTCTTACTAAACACCAAGATGTTAGGGGTTAGATAGGGTACACATATCTCATCTCTTAGAGCTCCAAAACACCCCTCCATGTACCTCTGAAAAGCAGCTGGGGGATTTGTCAGTCCTTGTCTTTGTCACAGCTCTTCTCTTCCTGAACTGCAGCTACTTTCACTGTTTTAGCTCTGGGCACAGATGACAGCTTACTCTTTCGCTCCATTTCCAAACTGTAGGCGACGCTAATCTGCATCTCTGATGCTTGGATCCTGCAGGTAAGGCTCAATATCTGCTTGCACAGCATCATCTTGTAAGCCTGTCATTACTGTCTGTAAGAACTAAGTCTGTATGAGCTCCGGGTTATACTTATGTCCTGCCTTAGCTCTGTCAGATGCAAACAGCACTTTCTGCCTGAGGTCCATCGTGCACACCAAGAACTGAACAGGTGTTTCTTTTGGCACTTGTACAACATGGGTCAATGCATGATACAGTTCATTAGCATCTTTTTCAATGAAGTGGGTTCTTAGGACTTGTCTCAAGGAACTCAGTGTCAGCTCAGACCTCCTTTCCAGGTAACTTTTCAGTTTAACTTCTGGTACAGTGGACTGAATGACAGCTTCAACAATCTCACCTTCATCATAGCCTTTCTTTAGTCCATGTTCAATTTGTCCTTCAAGGCTGTAAAAAGTTCAATTTGTCTTTTTGGCCAACTTCACCTATTTGACCAACAATCCTGAAATCTTTTCGGTACACTGGATGAAGATTTACCTGACTTCCACCTTGATCTGGCTTTCTTTCTGGCTCTGATACATTGTCTAACCTTACTGGTGAAGAAGCTGCAGTGAATGCAGTGCAGTCTGGTACCTGAAGAGGGCGCTCAACAACTGTCTCTGGTTGCTCGACACTCCTCCTGATACGATCTGAGCTCCACTCCGCCACTGTCTCTCACACTTGTAAAGCTCTCAATGCAGTCATTAGTAGCCAAAAGCACAGAAAGTCCTTGATCCTCCAAAGTTGTCACATCGTCACTTTCCAGATGTTGCAAGATAACTCGTCGGCATGATGATTTTGCCTCTTCACTTGTTTAAAGTTCCAGTTCCTCACATAACACATTTAGATCTTCAAGTGATAAAGTCGCTAGTTTCCTCTCAATATCAGTCATCGATGTTTCCGATGACCGGTATTCGATGTTCTCAGGCTCCATGTTTTTTTCCCGTTCATGTGTTACTCACATTCCAAGGTGAAAAGAGTAAATCCACCTTAGATGATCATTTTCGACATCCCAAGCTAACATGGCTAACCTAGCTAACATTAGCTGGTTATTCTCCCTTTGTGTCGCACCTTTGTCCAGAAAAAAAGTCCAGTCTTCGTCTCGTTCTTCTTTGTAAACCGGGCAGATGAACCAGGCTCACAAGTCCATCTTCCTTGATGCAGCTTTATTTTTAAGGCTCGGTTCCGTTACAAAACACTTTGTCACTTCACTATTCAGTTTCTATCCAAGATGTTCTATGTTCACTATTACAGCTCACTCAGATATTTTTTTCAAAGCTTAACTTGTGCTTAACAGTGCTCAAAACAAAAACAACCTCCTCTAATAACTAAATATAACACAATAGGTTATAGTAATGTAATGTCCAGCCTGTAAACAAAAATATTAATAGAATCAAAACAATATGTATATTTTTCTAGGGTGCAATACATGCAGTGGTCGAGTTAGCAGGTTGCAATAACAGGACATTAGAGAGAGAGAGAGGGGGGGAAGAGAGAGAGAGAGATTTTTTTTTGATTTTTAAATCAACTTTATTAGTCTCTTTTTTCACTGTACCAGCAAAAGACTAATGAATTACTTCACAAGCACACAATAAACAAAATAAGTTAAGTTAAGTTACACGAGCACATCTCCACACATCAATTCACCATCTGCTACAGAGCAGAGAACCCTCTGAAAACCCCAGACCTGCTGGAACGAGTCCAGATCATCTGCTGCTTTGTAAAAACACAAATCCACCATTATTCTGGCCTTGATCATTTTTTTTACATAGAAAAACAACATCAAGGTTCAGATTCTCCTCCACCTTCCTCCTCCGGCTCATATAACCGCCATCTTGGCCTGTCCTAAAATAAAGTTTAAAACATGGCTTTTGTATTTGTGTTGGCGAGTGTATTTAAAACCACAAATAAAAACCTGCTTGTTAAAAACCTCTCCAAATTTGGTAAAAACAGTTTTTCAAGACTGTGACATTCATAAAAAACAATGAAAGACAGTCTCTCTTTGGTCACAGAAAGGACATTTGTCTTCCACAGATGTGTCAGAAACATGTGACTTTGTTGGAGTGCTGACGTATTGCTGACGTATTGCAGTAAGCGAGTTGTGTCATTTCTGGTGTTTCTGTGACAGCGTCTCTGTACTGCTCTGGTGGATTCTGCTAGCCTGCTTTCTGCTTTCTCACTTCAGTTGTTTTAACGTCTACTTCAAGTCTTAACCCACACTGGTTCTGTTTAAGCACTTATAGCTCTCCTCCTTTCTACGACTTTCTCACTAATCTCTTAGCTGTTGTTTGAACGTTACTAGCCTTGGTAGCTACATTAGCTTTACAGTTAGCGATGGCTTCTCCCTCTGCTCTCTCTTGCTCAGTGTGCCAAATGTTCAGTTATGCCTCTGCCTCCTTTAGCGACAGTGGTAATTGTAATAAGTGTAGCTTATTTGCTGCGTTGGAGGCGAGGCTTAGTGAATTAGAAGCGCGGCTCAGCACCATGGAAAAACATTCAGTAGCTGCGGTAGTTAGCCAGCCCCCTGTAGCCGGTGCGGAGCCACATAGCATAGCCTTAGCCTCTGCTAACTCTCCTCCGGCAACTCCCGTTCAGCCGGGAGGTTGGGTTACAGTTCGCCAGAAGCACAGCTCCAAGCCGAAGCCCACGGTTCACCACCAGCCTGTTCACGTTTCCAACCGCTTTTTCCCACTCAGCAACACACCCGCTGAGGATAAAACTCTGGTTATTGGCAGCTCTATTCTGAGAAACGTGAAGTTAGCAACACCAGCGACCATAGTCAAATGTATCCCTGGGGCCAGAGTGGGTGACATCGAAGCAAATTTAAAACTGCTGGCTAAAGCTAAATGTAGATTCAGTAAGATTGTTATTCACGTCGGCGGCAATGACACCCGGTTACGCCAATCGGAGGTCACTAAAATTAATATTGCCTCGGTGTGTGAATATGCAAAAACAATGTCGGACTCTGTAGTTTTCTCTGGACCCCTCCCAAATCTGACCAGTGATGACATGTTTAGCCGCATGTATTCATTTAATCGCTGGCTGTCCAGGTGGTGTCCAGCAAACGATGTGGGTTTCGTTAATAATTGGCAAACTTTCTGGGGAAAACCTGGTCTTATTAGGAGAGACGGCATTCATCCCACTTTGGATGGAGCTGCTTTCATTTCTAGGAACCTGGCAAACTTTATTAGTAATTTAAATCCCTGACAACCCAGAGTTGAGACCAGGACAGAGAGTCGCAGTCCTATACGCCTCTCTGAGCTTCTAGTTCAGTTACCCAGCCATAGTTTTCATAGTTTTATACAAACGGTGTCTGTCCCCCAACCACCTAATTATTTAAATCTAAAATTAAAAAAGAGGAGTTCTGCATAACAATCTCATAAAAATTAAAACCTCTTCTGTGACAGAAAGACAAAACAGGAGAATTAAATGCGGACTGTTAAATATCAGGTCTCTGTCATCTAAAGTAGTGTTAGTAAACGAATTAATATCAGATAATCATATTGATTTACTCAGTCTCACTGAAACCTGGCTGTGTCAAGATGAATATGTTAGTCGAAATGAGTCCAATCCTCCCAGTCATAATAATACCCACATTACTCGAGGTAGCGGCCGAGGAGGGGGAGTTGCAGCCATTTTTAACTCTAGTCTGTTAATCAGCCCGAAACCTAAACTAGATTATAATTCATTTGAAAGCCTTGTTCTTAGTCTTTTACATCCGACCTGGAAAACCTCGCAGCCACTTTTATTTGTTATAGTGTACCGTATTCTGAATTTGTATCTGAATTCTCAGAGTTTTTATCCAGTTTAGTTCTTAAATCAGATAAGGTTATTATTGTAGGCGATTTTAACATTCATGTCGACGTTGATAATGACTCCCTGGCTACTGCGTTTATCTCACTCCATTGGCTTCAGTCAGGGTGTACATGAACCCACTCACTGTTTTAACCATACCCTCGATCTAGTTCTGATGTATGGAATTGAAATTGATAACCTAAAAGTCTTTCCACAGAATCCATCGCTATCGGATCATTATCTGATTACTTTTGATTTCTTTTTACTTGATTACACGCCACTCAGCAACACTTACTATACAAGATGTTTGTCAGATAGTGCTGTCGCAAAATTTAAGGAAAAGATTACTCCATCATTGAATTCAATACCAAGTCCCTCAGTAACAGAGGTTTCCTGTACTGACTTTGATTATTTTGTCAATAGCGCCGTAGGCTCGCTGCGAACAACACTTGACTCTGTAGCTCCTCTTAAAAAGAAGTTAAAAAAGTTCGCTCCTTGGTATAACTCTCAAACTCGTAAGTTAAAACAAATATCGCGGAAATTTGAAGGGAATTGCTGATTAACCAACAGGAAGAATCTCCTTTAATCTGGACAGACAGTCTCAAAATTTATAAGAGGGGCCTCCGCAATGCCAGAGCAAACTATTACTCAGCATTAATAGGAGACAATAAGAATAATCCCTGGTTTCTTTTCAGCACTGTAGCCAGGCTGACGGAGAGTCAAAGCTCTATTGAGCCTTGTATTCCTTTAGCCCTAAGCAGTAATGATTTTATGAGTTTTTTTTAATGACAAAATTCTAACTATTAAAGGCAAAATTCATGACCTCCTGTCCTCAGATAGTAGCTATCTAACCTGAAACACAGCTGTAAAACCTAATATATATTTAGATTGCTTCTCCCCAATTTCTCTTCAAGAATTGACCGCAGTGATTTCTTCATCTAAATCATCAACGTGTCTCTTAGACCCCATCCCAACTAGGCTACTTAAGGAGGTCTTTCCTTTAGTTAACACTCAGATATTAGATATGATCAATATATCCTTATTAACAGGCTGTGTACCACAGTCTTTTAAGGTAGCTGTAATTAAACCTCTACTAAAAAAGCCCACCCTGGATCCAGAGGTGTTAGCCAACTATAGACCAATATCTAATCTTCCCTTTCTGTCAAAGATCCTTGAGAAAGTAGTCACAGACCAGCTGTGTGATTTTCTCCATGATAAGAATTTATTTAAGGAATTTCAGTCAGGATTTAGAGTGCATCATAGCACTGAGACAGCACTAGTTAAAATTACAAATGACCTTCTGATTGCTTCAGACAAAGGACTTGTCTCTGTACTTGTTTTATTAGATCTTAGTGCGACTTGACACAATTGACCATCAAATTCTACTGCAGAAACTGGATCACTTAATTGGCCTAAAAGGTTCTGCACTGAGCTGGTTTAAATCTTATTTATCTGATCGTTTTCAGTTTGTTGACGTTCATAATGAATCGTCCTTACGTACCAAAGTTTGTTTTGGAGTTCCGCAAGGTTCTGTGCTCGGACCAATCCTATTTATTCTATATACGCTTCCTTTAGATAACATCATTAGAAATCACTCTATAAATTTTCATTGTTATGCGGATGATACACAGTTGTATTTATCGATAAAGCCAGAAGAAAGTAATCAATTAATTAAACTCCATAACTGCCTTAAAGACATAAAAGCTTGGATGTGCACCAATTTCCTGATGTTAAATTCAGACAAAACTGAAGTTATTGTTCTTGGCCCCAAACAACTCAGAGACTCTTTATCTGATGACATAGTTTCTCTAGATGGCATTGCCCTGGCCTCTAGCACTACCGTAAGAAACCTCGGAGTAATATTTGATCAAGATTTGTCTTTTAATTCTCATTTAAAACAAACCTCACGGACTGCATTTTTTCATCTGCGTAATATTGCAAAAATTAGGCCTATCCTGACCCGAAAAGATGCAGAAAAATCGGTCCACGCTTTTGTTACCTCAAGGCTGGATTACTGTAACTCTCTATTATCTGGTAGCTCTAGTAAGTCCTTAAAAACTCTCCAGCTATTTCAGAATGCAGCAGCACGTGTACTAACAGGAACTAAGAAACGAGATCATATTTCTCCTGCTTTAGCTTCTCTGCACTGGCTCCCTGTAAAATCCAGAATTGAATTTAAAATCCTACTGTTAACTTATAAAGCTCTAAATGGTCAAGCTCCGTCATACAGATGCAGCAGCCTCGAATTTCCCCTAATCTTGTGTTGGGGCCCTGGCCGGTCCGTGACCGGTCCCTGCTCTGCAGTTGGTGGGTTCGTGACTGTAATGAGATCCCCCGCGATGACGTCATCGGCGCGGGGCCGACTCGTAACGCCCCTAAGCTCCATTTGCGGAAACTACCTGCACTCGTTTATCAGTCCACCAGGAGGAGCAGTCATTATAATTGGTTACCGTGTCTGAAAACAGCGGCTCTACGTACTGTCACATGCCTACAGTATTTAATGTGTACAAGGGAGTGCGCTTTCCACACAAAGCATCTTTTATTGAGCTATTAGGGTCATCAACCATTATCATGCTGCGGCTTTGCTGAGTCTTCTTTGTTGTTCATTAGATCTACACATAGCCTACACTGCTGTAAGAAAAACTGCTTGTCTAGTAGAGCACCCTGTGCATTTTTTTTAAAAATATAATTATGCTTAATCATCCACACTATTGTAGTGCTCGTTCACAAACTTCTTGGATCTGCTCATCCTTCCTTTTCCTCCACATCTCTCTCCACCTTTGGAGAGCGCTCCCAGCGCATCTCTGCGTGCCGAGTGATTTGTGCCCAGAAAATTAATCATGAATAACAGAAGTTGTGCGTCGCATTTTTCTACCATTTTGAACTGCTTAACAGTTAAATGTTTAATAATCTGCCTGATTCGCGGAGCCACTCTGCTTTTCAGTTGGTGGATTTCCTGTTTGTAGCGCATTTTAGATTTGCGGGTCGCTATTTGATGCGGCGACCAGCAATATGCAGAGTCCTGTATGTGTGTGTAGGCCTACTGTATATTACTGGACAGAAATCATTTACAGTGCGCTGAAGAGGGAGGGACGGGAGGATGAAATGCCAATTTCAGCCTGTGATTTGTTAATGTCTGACTGAACAGCCTCATGGAAGTGATATTTTACAGTTCTACATATTTTAATCTAACGAAATTCGTTAAAACAAGTCACTTGGTGCTTTCAAAGTTATGTTATTGAGCTGAAAGGTTCCAGATTTCGTTCGCCTTCACAGGCGGCTGCGTAGCGCAGCAGATGGCTCGCACTGGGATGTTCAACATGTTAGGCTTATATAGTTAATTATCACACACGATTCACACTTAAACAAGCAAACACAGTTTTGCATCACAGAAGTTTACATTTCAGCTGTTGTGGCCAAATCTCTTGTTAACTTATTAAGCTCTTCCGCACAGTGTGACATCTATTTTAATTATTAGAGAGCTGCTTTACAGTAGGTCATTGCCGTATGGCCACTGATAGACAGTCCATCCTATTCTATAAACTGCTGGTGGTTTGTGAACTTCACTGCATTTGTGCATTTGAAGCGATTAACACCCGGCACATTTCAGAGCTGTGTAAACCTGTAGTTTCACTGACACATCGCGCATCATCACCACGGGCGTCATGATGTTCTCCTGTCTGTCACTCTGTCAGGCATGTGTAGTGTCGAGCCGGCCGCGTTGTTGGCTGAAAAGTCATTATTTGCATTACAGTGTATCCTTTGTTCTAACTCAATGAGTGGTCGCCAGCCAAAGAGGCTCCCAGCCCCCACTGCCCCACAGACTAGCTATGGCCAGTAAAATACGTGCAGGGCTGAGGGGAGCACGTACCTCCAGTAATTAAAAATCAGTTTGTGCCACAGATATTAATATTGTGTCGCTGGCTACTTTATAGACTTCACTAAATGTTTCCATTACACTTAATTACATTTATGGATAAGCCAACTTTCCCACCTCCCTCATGCATCAAAATGTATATTATCAGTCCGACCAGGCGCATATTCAACCAATACTAATATGACTGTCTACTGGCCGCTTCCTGGTCTATTTTTGCAGAGAGCCGCGCGCCTGTTGCGGAAAACATAGGCGAGCCCTGGAATCTCTAGATGACGTCCTGCGTGGCAGCAGCCACACAGGACTGGCGCAACTCTCCCACTGCTCATGCTGGTGTGAGCATGAAGCGGCCAATAGACAGTCAAATCAGTATCATATGAGCATTTCACAGCGATTATAATGTCTGTATCTGCATATGTGACACATATGATGAGTATTTCTGCTCCTGCAGCTCTGTGTCTGTTCCAGCACATGTAAAGTAAAATTACGTCATCATTTTTGTTGATAATTATCAAAAGCAAACTCTATGTAAACAGATGGAGCCTGTTTATTCATGGAGTCACAGGCTGTTTTGTAAAGCTACATCACTTTTATGACTCAGGAATGATTTTGTAACATTTTTTTTTCCGAAGTTATGTTTTGGGCTTTTTGGCCTTTACTGTATAGGACAGCTGAGGAGCAGCCATAAAAGTGGTTCAGGAGAGGGAATATGACATAAAGCAAAGGGCTGAAAGCGGGAATCGAACCCATAGCTGCTGCAGAGAACTTAATATGGGGCGGACGCGCTACCAACTGCGCCAAATCTCCACCACATGATTTCGTAACTTTGAGCTGATGCTTCTCATTCTCAAGTTAAAACTTTTTTTTTTTTAAGATGAGAACTAAATCTTTTCGACTGTTTCTGTAATGTGAAGCATGCTTATTATCATATAGGAAGTGATTATATACAACTTTTTTACATTAGTTTGTTTTTTAAAATCACATTTTTTTGTTGACTTGTTGACTCAATTACTGCAAATTTACTGCAAAAACTCACATTAAACCTTGCAAATTATAGCGCAATTTTTGAGAAAAGCTGCTGCAAAATCAAACTTTTTTGATTGCAACAATCACAAAAAATTCATACAGTATCTTGTAAGAGAAAAACTTAGGAATTTTCTATTTGCAAATCGAAAATATGCATTCAAACAGGCTGATGGAAACACACATTTAAGACTTTTTTAAGACTTTGTGCGTGAAATATTTTACTAAGTTGATTTAAATAATCAACGTAAAATAGTTGAGTAACTGTGACTGCCTAACTACAAATAAGCCTACTAAAGCAGATCAATGTAGAGGAGTAAAAATCTTTGCCCCTGAGATGTGTTCCTGTGAGAGACACGCCATCTCCTGGTGACACCCTGCAATTGAATGAAGAGGCGTGTTTATAGTGGATTCTGGGCACACCCCCAAGAGGAGGGGGGGGACTCCCTGCTGCTGGTAGCTGACTGGGAGCTGGCTGGCAGCCAGCTGGGAACTGGATGGCCTCTGGCTGGGAGGGGAAATTCGAGGCTGCTGCATCTGTATCTTAGAGAGCTCATAGTGCCATATTACCCCACCAGAACACTGCAATCTGAGAACGCAGGGTTACTCGTGGTCCCTAAAGTCTCCAAAAGTAGATCAGGAGCTAGAGCCTTCAGCTATCAGGCTCCTCTCCTGTGGAATCATCTTCCTGTTATAGTCCGGGAGGCAGACACCGTCTCCACATTTAAGACTAGACTTAAGACTTTCCTCTTTGATAAAGCTTATAGTTAGGGCTGGCTCAGGCTTGCCCTGTACCAGCCCCTAGTTAGGCTGACTTAGGCCTAGTCTGCCGGAGGACCCCCCTATAATACACCGGGCACCCTCTCTCCTCTCTCTCTCTCTCTCTCTCTCTCTCTCTCTCTCTCTCTCTCTCTCTCTCTCTCTCTCTCTCGTATTCTATTACTGCATCTTGCTAACTCGGCCATTCTGGATGTCACTAACTCGGCTTCTTCTCCGGAGCCTTTGTGCTCCACTGTCTCTCAGATTAACTCACAGCGGTGCCTGGACAGGGTGGTTGTGCTGCTGCCGTGGTCCTGCCAGATGCCTCCTGCTGCTGCTGCTGCTGCCATCATTAGTCATTAGTCATACTTCTACTGTTATTATACACATATGACTATTGTCACACATGTATACTACCAGATATTAATACATACTTTCAGCATATTGTATCACGGTAGCCAGAACTACAACTATAATATTATTATTTTCAATAATGTTGTTGTAAGCTACTGTCATTACCTGCATCTCTCTCTCTCTCTCTCTCTCTCTCTCTCTCTCTCTGTCTCATTGTCTCATGCGAATTACTGTTATTTCATTATGCTGATCTGTTCTGTACGACATCTATTGCACATCTGTCCATCTTGGAAGAGGGATCCCTCCTCAGTTGCTCTTCCTGAGGTTTCTACCATTTTTTTCCCCGTTAAAGGGTTTTTTTGGGGGAGTTTTTCCTTATCCGCTGTGAGGGTCCAAAGGACAGAGGGATGTTGTATGCTGTAAAGCCCTGTGAGGCAAATTGTGATTTGTGATATTGGGCTTTATAAATAAAATTGATTGATTGATTGATTGATTGATTGATTGATTGATTGATTGATTGATGATGGACACAAAGGAGTTTACAGCAACGATCCCGTTGAGGATCCGCCACTGGGGGTCCGCGTGTTTTTTACACAGTGGAGGTTTGTAAAGAGACCTCCATGAGGGTCTATTTTCTGGGTCCAGACCCAGATAACTCCTCCATGGAGTGTCAGTCCGCCCGTTCAGTCTGTTTTTATTTAATGTTTTTACCATCAGCCTGTAGAGGGTTTTCCCTGAGGCCCCCTCCAGGGAGGCAGAAGGTACAGGTTCCAAAAGAGAGGTCCAGAACAGTTTTTGTAGTCTGGTGCCAGGAAAATGGCAGGATAAGAGTCCTCACAATGTGGAGAAATAGTTCCATTTTTAAAACCATTTAAAAGCAGGCACTCATGTCCTGTTAGTTTTTTCCTCCAGTGGTCCAGTAGCTGTTTCGTTACCCTTGTGGACCTCAGTCCCAGCTGAACAGCCAGTCCAGCAGGGTCCTCCAGCTGAGGTCCAGCCAGCCCCACCACCACATGGAGACTCCTGCCATCAGCAGCAGTCTGGACAGCGTGGCCCCTCCCCAGCTGGGATTGTCCAGGACAGTTCCCCACAGGATGGGTTCCTTCAGGAGCCAGAACAGGGAGTCCGCCTGCTTCAGTCTCCATCTCCTCAGCAGGTTCCACACACTAAAAACACTCTTATAAAAACAGGGCAGAGATGATGTGCTCACAGTACTAGTGTTCATTAAAAACAGGTTAAAATCCAGCCCCAGGTTGTTAAAAAGTTTCAGGATGCACTGGGCTAGAGGTTTCCACAGAGTGTCCTTTTGTCCAGTCAACAGTCTCTGTAGGAACTGGAGATGGAAGGCAGCACCTCTGCTGGCCAGATGGACCAGGCCCTGCCCCCCCTCCTCCTTAGGAAGGAAAAGGACACTCTGTGGAACCCAGTGCATCCTGTCCCAAAAGAAATCTGTTAAAACCCTCTGTACCTGAGATAGGAGAGACACTGGAGGATCGACACAGGCCAGCCGGTGCCACAGGGCTGATGAGACCAGGTTGTTTATTATCAGGGTTCGGCCTCTGAAGGACATTTTAGGAAGGAGCCACTTCCACTTTTCGAGCTGACCTTTGACCTTTTCTGGGACACTGTCCCAGTTTTTCCTGGTCCAGGTCTCATCACCCAGGAACACTCGGAGGTACTTTAGGCCACTCTTCCTCCAGACTAGACCACCCGGGAGCCTGAGCCGATCCCCCAGCCTCTCCCCCACCATCACAGCCTTGCTCTTCCCCCAGTTCATGTTTGCAGAGGAGATAAAACCAAAATTTGTGACTGTATCTGTTAAAATGTCAATGTCTCTCTGTGTGTTAGTTAAAACAATGAGGTCATCAGCATACACAGATAATTTAAAAGAAACATCACAATGAGGGAAGCGAACACCATGGAGGTTTTTCCTTAGTTTGTTCAGCAGAGGCTCGATGGCTACAGAGTAGAGCATCCCAGAGAGAGAGCAACCCTGCCTTACCTCCCTCTGAATGTTAAAAGGAGCACTCAGACCTCTATTTATTTTCAGCACACTCGCAATGTCACTATAGAGAACCCGTATCTTGGCTATGAAGCCCAGGTTGAACCCAAAGGCAGCCAGAGTCTGCCATAAGTATTGGTGTTCAACCCGGTCAAAAGCCTTTTCCTGGTCTATGGAAATAAGACCAGTATCTACAGCCAATGAGCTGGAGAGTTCCAAAACATCACGAATTAAAGTGACATTGTCACTTATGAGCCTGCTGGGCATACAGTAAGTCTGGTTGGGGTGGATGATGGACGCCATCACCTCCCTCATTCTCAGGGCCACAGCTCTGGACAGGATTTTATAATCCGTGCACAGCAGACACCGGCCTCCAGTTTTTCAGGTCTTGTAGGTCTCTCTTTTTAGGCAGCAGAGTTATCACGGCCCTCCTGCAGCTCAGAGGCAGTTTTTTGTTTTTCAAACTGTTTGTCAGTACCTCGAGCAGGTCTGGCCCTATGTCGGTCCAGAAGGACTTGTAAAAATCAACGGGGAGGCCGTCTATCCCCGGAACTCTGCTGCTCTACAGGCTCATCAGGGCCGAGGTCAGCTCCTGAAGAGTCAGGTCTGCCTCTAGTTTGTGGTTTTTCTCTGTGCTTACCTTAGGGAGACCACTGAGGAAGCTGCTGTGCACATCTGGATTTGGTGTCCATTCACTCTTAAACAGGTCTCTGTAGAAAACGGCAGCAAACTTCCTGATCTCAGATGAGTCTGAGATCTCAGAGCCGCTGTCTGTACGTAAAGAGTGAATGATTTTCTATTGTCCATTTTTCTGCTCCAACCCAAAGAAAAACTGAGAGGGCGCATCCATCGCTGAGATGTTAAGGAACCGAGACCTGACCAGAGCTCCCTGTGCTGTAACACCCAGCAGGTTGGCTATAGACGCCTTTTTGGATTTGAGAGAGTCTAAAAGCCCTTGATCTCCTGTAGACTCTGCTAAAGACTGCAGCTGTACTACCTCGGTCTCCAGGTCTCTCATAGACTGGGTTATGTCTCCAGTGACATGACGAGTGTGCTGTTGGCAAAGCTGCTTAATTTGGGCTTTGCCAAAATCCCACCACTGCTGAATACAGCTGAAGGCAGGTTTGCTCTCCCTGTGGGATGCCCAAACATACTTGAAAGCAGTTTTAAAAACCATTTAAAAGGCTGGTGTTAAAATGCCAATAGGCGCTTTTAAAACATACATTTTTGATAAAAACAGAGCAGGAGAGGAGACAGTGATCAGTAAAACCCACAGGCTGAATGTGACATCTTTTAAAAATGTTCACATGGTGATTAAAACAATAAAAACGGTCCAATCTGGCCAAAGATAAAACATTTGCTCGTGAGTGACTCCAGGTGTACTGCCTATAGTCTCTGTTAAAAATCCTCCAGACATCAGACAGCTCGTGTCTCAATGAGCTGCCTGATTCTGTGGGACAAGGCAGGATGAGGCTCAGGATGATTCCTGTCCAGGTTGTGATCAACTGTACAGTTAAAATCACCCCCTAAAAACATAAAATCATCACTATTAAGAGTTCTAAAAGTATCAGATAAAATGTTTAAAAATGCCATTCTCTCCACACCATTGGTGGGAGCACAGACATTTAAAAACACCATCTTCAACCTTTCAAACTGAGCTTTTACTTTTAATAAAACACCTGGAATGACTTCCTCCACCTCATAAGAAATGGGTAAAAACCCTCTGGAGAATAAAATCCCCACCCCCCCATTGCAGCTGGATTTGTGGCTTAAAATGACCCCCCCATTAAAAGCTCTCCTCCAGTTACTCTCATTGTCAGCAGTACTGTGGGTCTCCTGTAAAAACATCACATCTACTCTCCTCAGCTCCATTAATTTAAAAATAGCTGCTCTCTTAAAATCAGCCCTTGCTCCATTTACATTTAAAGTGCTGATTTTAAAATCACACATGGATAAAAGAGAGACAACAATTAAAAAACCAATCAGTAAAAAAGAGCAGCACCAGATGCTTTTAACAGTCATCTTCATCAGTTATGATTTGTGCTTTCACTCTTAAAACCATTTTCTTTAACCTGTAAACCTCCTGTTCTGTGAGCACATCATCACCTCCTCTACCAGATTTCCTGGTCAGAGGTTTGGCTGACTACTCGCGGACGAGGCCGCAAGGACCGGAGCTACCGGAGTACCCGGAACCCAGGACAACCGGGTCCAGATCCCGCGTCGGCCCCCCACCACTAGAGGGACCGGAGCCGAAACTGGCGCCGGGGTCTCCGGGACTGGGACAACCTCTGATGACACAAACACCATATAATTAAAGCCCTCGACTTTAAAGTTAAATGACAGGTTCAAATCACTGTTATTGTCTCTCAGGATCATGTATACCTGCCTCCTGTGACACACTACATGTCTGGGAGGCCGACCTCACGCTGCCGTACCCGACCACATCTCCCACCGCCAGCCCCACTTCTTCCACGGAGCACCGCACCACCGGCACGAGCATGCATAGCATGCATTGACCACGCTCTCAGCTCCACACTCAGTTCCCCCATTCTCACAGGGAGAGAGAGAGAGAGAGAGAGAGAGAGAGAGAGAGATTTAAACTAAATCACTTGGACAATGATCATTAAAAAAAACATACTATACCAAAGCCATGACAATATTTACATCAGCACATGACCAAAGGTTAAAAGTCTGTCCTGTACAGAGCACAGCGCCTCCAGATCTGAATTTCACCATTTTCACAAACACAGAAACCACATTAACATTCAAACTATCCTCCACCTTATTTCTCCTGCTCACATACACCGACATCTTTGCCTGCCCTAACACAAAGTTTAACAGCTGACAGTTGTTTTTCTGGCGGCGAGTATATCTGAAAACACAAATGAAAGTCTGTTTAGTAAAAATTTCACCACATGCAGTAAACAAATCAGTCAGTTTGACAAAAAGCGGAGTGAGACAAGGACATTCAGAGAAACAGTGGAACACTGTCTCTCTCTGGGTGCAGAATGGACACTTATCCTCCACACTGTCATTAATGACAGACACAAAGGAATTCACTGCAACACTTCCTTGTAAAATTATCCACTGTAAGTCTCCCAGTTTTTTAACCAGAGGAGGTTTATACACTGTAAAAATTGTTAAGCTCAATAAGTTATCATAACTTGTGTCTATCATTTACTTCTAATTAACATAATGAGTTATGAAATTTCAACTTAATTTAATGAGTTATTGGTGTTCCAACTTAAGGTTTTAAGCCAGTTCAGTGAAATGGAAATTTCAATTTTCAACATGACTTAACAGTATGAGTTTTCAGTGTTAACTGGATCTCAGAAAGTGATCATGACCGTGGTGTGACAGCAATATTAATGCGTCGTAAAAATAGTGCTTGTTGAAATTTCATCTTGATCTGATAAGGGACTAATAATTATAATATAATATTTTTAAAAACTTGAGCAGGGGCTCCACCCGGTTGCAGCTGCCTATTAACAGAAGAAGAGGTATACTTGGTGAGCAGATTGAGAACGGTGAAAGGAGAAATGGAGGATGACTACTGTTTGTTAGCAAGGTCAGGATCAGGTCTGGTGGCAGTGCAGTCAATCAATCAATCAATTTTATTTATAAAGCCCAATATCACAACATCCCTCTGTCCTTTGGACCCTCACAGCGGATAAGGAAAAACTCCCCCAAAAAAACCCTTTAACGGGGAAAAAAAAACGGTAGAAACCTCAGGAAGAGCAACTGAGGAGGGATCGCTCTTCCAAGACAGACAGACGTGCAATAGATGTCGTACAGAACAGATCAGCATAATAAATTAATAGTAATCCGTATGACACAATGAGACAGAAAGAGACAGAGAGATAGAGAGAGAGAGAGATGCAGGACAGACAGTAATGACAGTAGCTTATAACAACATTAATGAAAGTAATAATTTTACAGTTATTGTTCTGGCTGCTGTGGTACAATATGTGGAAAGTATATATTAATATCTGGCAGTATACATGTGTGACAATAGTCATATGTGTATAATAACAGTAGAAGTATGACTAATGACTAATGATGGCAGCAGCAGCAGCAGGAGGCATCTGGCAGGACCACGGCAGCATCACAACCACACGTCACGCTATCCAGGCACCGCTGCGATATGAGTTAATCTGACCAAACTTAAGTCAGCCTAACTAGGGGCTGGTACAGGGCAAGCCTGAGCCAGCCCTAACTATAAGCTTTATCAAAGAGGAAAGTCTTAAGTCTAGTCTTAAATGTGGAGACGGTGTCTGCCTCCCGGACCGTAACAGGAAGATGATTCCACAGGAGAGGAGCCTGATAGCTGAAGGCTCTGGCTCCTGATCTACTTTTGGAGACTTTAGGGACCACAAGTAACCCTGCGTTCTCAAAGCGCAGTGTTCTGGTGGGATAATATGACGCTATGAGGGCCGCCGGTAGCACAGTGGATAGAGCCAGCACCCCATGTTCAATGGCGATGCCTCGCTGCAGCGGTCGCAGGTTTGACTCCGGCTTGCAACCATTTGCTGCATGTCAACCCTCGTTCTACAGGAGAGATATGATCCCGGTGCCACAGTAGAAGGAGCACATGGTGGGAGGAGGGGCTCTTGCCTTCTTCAGTTTGCGGAGGCATCAAAAGTTTAATTTTAGAAAAGTGGTACCAGCTGAGTGATTCACCACACCTGGTAGTAATCTGTCTGTGTCTATATCTGTTCTGTGAAGCATTCATGTCAGTAGCACTGACTAGAGTCATTGACTGAAACGTTTACTGCTGTTTTATTCACATTTTTAATTCATTTTTATTTTTATTCGTATATGCACTTTGAACACCCTTCTTTTGGTGCACAGATGTCTAAAAATAAATAAATGAATAAATTGTTTTGTTTTTTTTTGCATTGATCTCAACCTTTTTTTGGCTGTCCAACCCAGTTGTATTGGTGTGCAGGTACCTCCTCTGCCGTCCTTTCTTGGTGGTCCATTGTACCGAGGCACCCAAGATAAGCTTTTTTGTTGCCCTAAGTAAGCACAGCTTCACAGCAGCCCTAAGACTTGGCTTATTAAAACAAAATCCTTGGGGAACTTACAACTTATGTGGAAAGAAAGGGAAATCTTATAAAAATGAGGACATTTGTAACATAAGATTCACGTGCTGACGTATTGCGGTAAGCTAGTTGTGTCATTTCCGATGTTTCTGTGAAAACGTCTCTGTACTGCTCTGGTGAATTCTGCTAGCCTGCTTTCTGCTTTCTGCTCACTTAAGTTGCTGTAACGTCTACTTCAAGTCTTAACCCACACTGGTTCTGTTTAAGCACTTACACTGTAAACCTGGACTTCATATCTAATTAAACAATGTAATTACAATATACTTAAATGATTTAAGTGTGGTTGCATTACTGTTCTTATGTGAGTATATTCTGTTGCATTACTATCAAATGTAAGTACATTCTCTTAATACCTAGACATATTTGAATGTACGAATAACTTTAAGTTTAATAACTTAGAATTAGTAAGTTTTACTGCGCTGTCAGACAACAGAAGCTCGTGATTGGCTATTTCCTGACGCATTGAATGTGACGCTCGGTGACACTGCATTTTCTGGAGCTGCTGGCAAGACGTCAAAAAGTTGAATTTAACCGATTCGACGGACATTTTATATACTCTTGGTCGGATTTTGAGTCATTCGAGAGGCTGTGAGCACAGAAGGTACCACGGAAAACGGCACTGCACTTTAGCGGGGGAGAGAGGACAGTATCGCGCTTCAGCGGAGGAGAGAGGAGGTCGGCACCGTACTCCTGCGGGGAAGAGACAAAGACAGCACCGCAGGCCAGTGGGGGAGTGAGGAGGGCAACAGGACGGCTGTCTGCTGAATCTGGATGTAAGCTGCTGCAGAGTATTTATCGTGTGCAAGTGTGGATGAATTTGTGGGGCTGCTGGTGAGACGTGGGAAAGTTTGTTTTCATCCAATTCTGAAATTTTTCACCTTTTACTTTTCATGGGATTTTTTTGTCAAGTCGACGGGCAGGTATTTTAGCTGGTTAGCTAACTCTACTAAGTTAGCTAAAAGCTATGTTTCTCACTCGAGGGGCTGTTTAAGCAGAGATGAACGTTGTTCAGTGCAGTTTAACGTGACACTTTAACCTGTTGGCTGCCAGTGCCTTCCACAGTGTGGCAGACACCGCGTCGAGTTGAGCCCCCCCAACACAGGAGGTACCGCAAACGACTGCACCCAGAGAGAGCAGTAACATTAGCTGTAAGGATACAGCAGTCTACTGAATCTGGTGAGTGAACAAGTTAACGTTATCGACCTTGTTGTATTATGAAAAGGCTGCTGATTGAAATAGATTAAGGTTAGTCATTGAACAACGCTGGGAAAACGGCTATTTTTATGCATGTGACAAAGCGATGAGGTCCAGGAGGTGACTCAACAATATTAGCTACCATCATAACATTACTTAATTAACTGAACAGAATCAGGGTTCCAGACTTTTATTTTTTCCACCAGGTACACTGGGGTTTGCTATTGAGGAGTAACGTTACCAGCACAAAATGTAGGAGCATAAATTAACAGGCAAGGCAACACATTCATATTTTTTTTCCATCTTATTTGTATTACTGATAGATGCTTTGCTAATAACCAGACAGTATACACCAACAACATTGTAGAGTTGTACTTTTAGAGACAAGCGAAGTGGGCTGATATGTTAAGACAAAAAATCATTAAGATAAATTGTAATTTTTTCAAACACAAGACACCGTTTTTTTAAGCGAAAAGTATTTGGTCAGCACATCATAAAGTCACGTCATTATAGTACAACTACAACTAAACAAATGGTCACAGTCTGGAGCCCTGAGAAGAGAACACAAATTAAACATACAGGTGTATGGCCTTAATATAACTCAGTTGGAAGTAACAGTCCCAATTACAGATTAATTAATAAAAACAGATACATTGTTGTAATAAGCTAACTAAGTTCATTGTCTATGTGTTTTTCTATTGCAGGTCCCAGGGCAGGATGCTGTGGAGGTGTAAGTATTGCCCTTTTAACTGTGAAAAGAGAGCACAGTTATTTAAACATTATAGACTAAAACTTGGAAGTTATGCAAGAACAGAGCCATTTCCCTGTTTACATCAGGAATGTCTGTGTACATTTAAATCACTAAATACACTAAAAGTACACTTGTCCCGCCTTCATACCAAAACTCCGGAAGAGCAACCAAGTGCAGATGTACCAGTTAAATTTTGCTGTCTGTCATGTGGGTTTGCTCAGTCTTGTTCTGAGGCTGTCTACTTAACTCACCTACATACTGCACACTTTAAAGTGAACCATAAAGTCAGGTGCCCTTATAAAGATTGTAACTTTGAAAGCAGTGTCTACTCCACTTTCAAAGTGCACAAGAGTAGAGTACACAAGGAACAGAACTGGAAGAAGTTCAAGTCAGAAATCATTGGTTGTAATTATGTAAGCCATGACTGCGATGCTACACAAGAGCAAATGTCACAAGTTGATCATGTAGAGGAGTTTGAAGAGGTAAGTGAAGACGCCAGAGAGAATGATCTTGGTGATTTAGAAAAACAGCTTGAGTACAACCTAGCATCCCTTCTGTTAAAGATGCAAAGTGTTCTGCACATACCAGAGAGTACTGTGCAAGAGGTAATACAACAGCTTTGTGAAATCGATAGGCTGTCACAGCCACTTCTGCATAACAGAGTGAGGACCGTACTGAAGAAATACTATGCTGACATGGATGAAGCAGTTGTGAGAGAGGTTACCAGTGCCATGTCGGAAAGTAACATGATGACATTTTGTGCCAAAGATGGATCCTTCGGAAGTACTAAAAGAAGAGCAGCATATGTACGCAGAGAGTTTCCACTGGAAAACCCCATAGAATATGTGGTGGAAAAGGGCAAAAAAAACACTTGCATATGTCCCCATTGGTCCCATGCTCCAGAAGCTGCTTAACAGACCTGACGTGTTAGACAAAGCCATGTCAGAAAAAGTCCATGCTCTGCAGGAATACAGATCGTATGTCGATGGGCAGTACTTTAATGAAAACTCTCTTCTTGCAAGGTATGAGTTCACGATTGCTCTTGGCCTTTACATTGATGACTCTGAAGTAGCCAATCCTCTTGGAACATCAAAGCTTAAACATAAAATGTGTGCAGTATACTGGGTCATTGCAAACATACCAACAAAATATAGGTCTACCCTCAGCTCAATCCAACTTACTTTACTATGCAATACTTCCACAGTCAAAGAGTGTGGTTATGCAAAGGTTCTGCAACCTCTTATCTATGATCTCAAGTTATTGGAGCAAAATGGTGTTGTATGTTGCCGCATGATAACCTTGGTGCCCACTCCCTTGCAGGATTCCTGGAGAGCTTCACTGTTGACAAGTTCGGCAGATTCTGTTTGGCAAGCAGTAAGGACACTCAACAACAAGAGGTACGTTCTGGATTCTTTCAGCTCAGAAACAGAGACTTGCATGATCGGCAGGTGCAGGAGGTGAAAGAGGACCCAGGACTGAGTCAGACTTATGGTGTGAAAAGGGCATGTCCTTTAACTGAGAATCTCAAACACTTTCATGCAGTCACCAGTTACCCTCCTGACATCTTACATGACATCCTGGAAGGCATTGTTCCAACTGAGTTGTCCCTGTGTCTTACAGACCTGATAGGTAAAAAGTTTTTCACACTAGATATGCTAAATCAGGCCATCAAGTACTTCAACTACACATTCACTGACAAAACAGACCGACCTCAGATTATTGGAAAGGGATTTTCCACTAAAGGGACCATTGGCGGAAATGCCCATGAGAATTGGTGTTTCATAAGTCTCCTTCCTTTTCTTATCAGTCACTGTGTCCCTGAGGGTGAAAACACGTGGGAAATTGTCATGCTTCTCAAAGACATTGTTGAGCTAGCTGTGGCACCAAGGCATACTGAAGAGACACTACATTTCCTGGACTGTAAGATAGCAGAGCACAGACAGCTGCTGCAGTCAACATTTCCACATTTTCGTTTAAGGCCAAAGCATCACTATGTGGAACATTACCCTCACCTTGTAAGGAAATTTGGTCCGCTGTCAGAGGTTTGGACAATGCGCTTCGAGGGCAAGCATAAATTCTTTAAAAAGGAAATTTGCAATGCACAAAATTTCAAAAATGTTGCCATGACACTTGCTACAAAACATCAAAAAGCAGCCAGTTACCATCTTGACTGTAGCTCATTTTTCAGACCATCAGTTGAGATGACAAAAGTTACCCCAGTTTTACATGCCTCTTTCCCTTTGAATGTTCAGAGAGCAATCGCTCAAAACATTTCAAAGATAGGATCAGTTCTTGAGGCATCAACTGTTTGTGTAGATGGAATCAAGTACCATCCAAGCATGATACTCTCTACTGGCTCATGCTCAGGTCTCCCTGAATTTGCCCAGATTGAAAAGATTGTTGCAGCTAACACTGAAATTTTATTTGTCTGCCACAAAATGACAGCATGGTATTGTGAGCATTTGAGATCTTACCAACTTCTCTATAGTGATGTCCCCTCTATGTGTGTGCTTAAGATGTCAGAGCTGAATGATGTCCTCCGTTATCAGCTTACAGAGTGCAAGGAGAACTTATGGTAACATTGAGGCGATATGTTATTTGCTAAATGCCTATTATTTTTTTCCTCAGATGGCTGTGCAACCGAAATTAACCATGAGGGTTATTGTCCCTGAGGGAGATATAAGAAAGATGACAATGACAACACAACCTGACACACTTGAAGATGATTGGCTGGCTCAAAGGCGCACTCCAAGCAAACTACAACTTCGCCTTAAAGTACGAATATCCTGAATTTGACAACGCGCTGTGCAACCTTACAGATCTCACTGAGCTCCCAGAGAAACCAACCATCAAAATCATTCCAATGATTGAGCTTACACCAATCACTGCAGAAAATGAATCATTTAGTGACACAAACAGCCAGGCAGACACCGAGATCCTGTCCAACTCCTCATTGGATAGAAGTTTGCAGTGGCCAGAGGTATTCGACATTCCCAAGTTTTCTGTTGATGTTGAGTAGACTGCGTCAAGGTAACCTGTTGTATCTCAGGGATGGAACCCATCTCAATGTGACAAAAGAACTGAAACATGATATCCTCGAGAAACTGGGAGAGACCATATATGCATTTACAGCATACCCAGAGAAGGAACATTTTGAAGTTGTTGCAAAAGCCTTAGTACAAACTCACCCGTGTCTTAAAGAATCAGGGTCATCCTCTGGCTGGGATGGATGGAAGAACAGTGTGAAGTTCAAGATGGGTAATTACAGAACAAAAATGCGCCAGCTGGGTCGAGTTGATGTCACTGTTCACAGTGGTAAACGCGGAAGGTACACTACAGATGGCGATCCTCCCAACAAAAACATAAAGAAGGCAAGGAAAGGGGAAATAAATTTCCTAATCGAATATCCAGAGGGGATGGATGACCACAACCTGGAAGGAGCGTGCCAGGTCCTGATCAGTGAAATGATGAAGAGAAAGCCAAATGGACCCCTCATCAAGAAGGAGATGGATGTGACGTTTGCTCTTCGGAGAAAAGAAGTTGTCATAGACAAGCCTGCCATCAGCCAGATAATACATCGATGGCCAGCTCTTTTCACAGAAAGCCAGGTTTGTGTGACTGTTTTGAGTATTTACAAAAAATGACGATGGCTTTCTGTGGTATGAATGTAATGTTGAATAAAATTGTACATTGTTTGCTATGCTTTATGTTTCAGATTTGTTATGAGTTCAACAGAGTGGTGGGGAAAAATCTCAGAGAGAACTTCTTTGATGCACTTGACCATTTCTCCCCAAGCCTGATGGACCTCTTCAGGAAGAAGAAGGGCCTCACTGGCCAGCTTTTGGCTGAGCTTTTACATCAGACAAAGGTGCGTTGACCTCTGCTCTCCTCCTCTCCTCTCCTCGCCACGCCTCGCCTCGCCTCTCCTCCCCTTTTCTCACCTCTTCTCTGCTCTCCTCTTCCCTTTCCTCTCCATTCTCAAATCTCCTCAAATAACCTCATTATCTGATTACTTTTGATTTCTTTTTACTCAATTACACGCCACTCAGCAACAGTCACTATACTAGATGTTTATCAGATAGTATTGTTGCAAAATTTAAGGAAATGATTCCTCCATCGTTAAATTCAGTACCAAGTCCTTCAGTAACAGAGGTTTCCCGTACCGACTCCCGAATTGATCATTTTGTCGATAGTGCTGTAGGCTCGCTGCAAACGACACTCGACTCTGTAGCTCCTCTTAAAAAGAAGTTAACAAAGCAAAGAAAGTACGCTCCTTGGTATAACTTGGTATACTAAGTTAAAACAAATATTGCGAAAATTTGAAAGGAATTGGCGATTAACCAAACTGGAAGAATCTCGTTTAATCTGGACAGACAGTCTCAAAACTTATAAGAGGAGCCTCCGCAATGCCAGAGCAAACTATTACTCAGCATTATTAGAAGAAAACAAGAATAACTCCAGGTTTCTTTTCAGCACTGTAGCCAGGCTGACTGAGAGTCAAAGCTCTATTGAGTCTTGTATTCCTTTAGCCCTTAGCAGTAATGATTTTCTGAGCTTTTTTAATGACAAAATTCTTACTATTAGAGGCAAAATTTATGACCTCCTGTCCTCAGATAGTACCTATCTAACCTGAAACACAGCTGTAAGACCTAATATATATTTAGATTGCTTCTCCCCAATTTCTCTTCAAGAATTGACCGCAGTGATTTCTTCATCTAAATCATCAACGTGTCTCTTAGACCCCATCCCAACTAGGCTACTTAAGGAGGTCTTTCCTTTAGTTAACACTCATATGTTAGATATGATCAATACATCCTTATTAACAGGCTATGTACCACAGTCTTTTAAGGTAGCTGTAATTAAACCTCTACTAAAAAAGCCCACCCTGGATCCAGAGGTGTTAGCCAACTATAGACCAATATCTAATCTTCCCTTTCTGTCAAAGATCCTTGAGAAAGTAGTCGCAGACCAGCTGTGTGATTTTCTCCAAGATAATAATTTATTTGAGGAATTTCAGTCCGGATTTAGAGTGCATCATAGCACTGAGACAGCACTAGTTAAAATTACAAATGACCTTCTGATTGCTTCAGACAAAGGACTCGTTTCTGTACTTGTTTTATTAGATCTTAGTGCAGCGTTTGACACTATTGACCATCAAATTCTACTGCAGAAACTGGATCACTTAATTGGCCGAAAAGGTTCTGCACTAAGCTGGTTTAAATCTTACTTATCTGATCGTTTTCAGTTTGTTGAGGTTCATAATGAATCATCCTTACATACCAAAGTTTGTTTTGGAGTTCCGCAAGGTTCTGTGCTCGGACCAATCCTATTTACTCTATATATGCTTCCTTTAGGTAACATCATTAGAAATCACTCTATAAATTTCCATTGTTATGCGGATCATACACAGTTGTATTTATCGATGAAGCCAGAAGAAAGTAATCAATTAACTAAACTCCATAACTGCCTTAAAGACATAGAAACCTGGATGAGCACCAATTTCCTTCCCCAAACAACTCAGAGACTCTTTATCTGATGACATAGTTTCTCTAGATGGCATTGCTCTGGCCTCTACCACTACCGTAAGAAACCTCAGAGTAACATTTGATCAAGACTTGTCTTTCAATTCTCATGTAAACCAAACCTCATGGACTGCATTTTTTCATCTGCGTAATGTTGCGAAAATTAGGCCTATCCTGACCCGAAAAGATACAGAAAAATTGGTCCATGCTTTTGTTACCTCAAGGCTGGATGACTGTAACTCTCTATTATCAGGTAGCTCTAGTAAGTCCTTAAAAACTCACCAGCTAATTCAGAATGCAGCAGCATGTGTACTAACAGGAACTAAGAAACAAGATCATATTTCTCCTGTTTTAGCTTCTCTGCACTGGCTCCCAGTAAAATCCAGAATTGAATTTAAAATCCTACTGTTAACTTATAAAGCTCTAAATGTTCAGGCCCCGTCATATGTTAGAGAACTCATAGTGCCTTATTATCCCACCATCATGGTCCCTAAAGGGAGCCAGAGCCTTCAGCTATCAGGCTCCTCTCCTGTGGAATCATCTTCCTGTTATGCTCTGGGAGGCAGACACCGCCTCCACATTTAAGACTAGACTTAAGACTTTCCTCTTTGATAAAGCTTACAGTTAGGGCTGGCTCAGGCTTGCCCTGTACCAGCCCCTAGTTAGGCTGACTTAGGCCTAGTCTGCCGGAGGACCCCCCTATAATACACTGGGCACTTTCTCTCCTTCTCTCTCTCTCTCTCTCTCTCTCTCTCTCTCTCGTATCCTATTACTGCATCTTGCTAACTCGACCATTCTGGATGTCACTAACTCGGCTTCTTCTCCGGAACCTTTGTGCTCCACTGTCTCTCAGATTAACTCATATCACAGCGGTGCCTGGATAGCGTGACGTGTGGTTGTGCTGCTGCCGTGGTCCTGCCAGATGCCTCCTGCTGCTGCTGTCATACTTCTATTGTTATTATACACATATGATTATTGTCACACATGTATACTGCCAGATATTAATATATACTTTCAACATATTGTACCACGGTAGACAGAACTATAACTATATTATTACTTTCATTAATGTTGTTGTAAGCTACTGTCATTACCGTCTGTCCTGCATCTCTCTCACTCTCTCTCTCTTTCTGTCTCATTGTGTCATATGGATCACTGTTAATTTATTATGCTGATTTGTTCTGTACGACATCTATTGCACGTCTGTCCGTCCTGGAAGAGGGATCCCTCCTCAGTTGCTCTTCCTGAGGTTTCTACCGTTTTTTTTCCCCTGTTAAAGGGTTTTTTTGGGGGAGTTTTTCCTTATCCGCTGTGAGGGTCTAAAGGACAGGGGGATGTATGCTGTAAAGCCCTGTGAGGCAACTTGTGATTTATGATATTGGGCTTTATAAATAAAAATTATTGATTGATTGATTGATTGATTGATTGATTGATTGATTGATTGATTGATTGATTGATTGAATAAGTGGGGACCTGTCCCCACATCGTGAACAGTGAAGTGGGAGTATTGTGGGGGGGGAAAGTGGGGAAAAGTTAAATTTGAAATTTGGGGACATTTTTGGAGAGTGAAGACCATTTTAGAGTGTGGACATTTTCTAAATGTGGGGACATTTTGGAAAGTTGGTAAGTTTTTGGAAATTACAGTTTTGGAAAGTGGGGTCATTTTTTGGGGGGAAATGACATTTCCGGAAAGCGGGGCTGTTTTTGAAGAGTGTGACAATAGGAGACATTTTGGAAATCTGGGCCATTTATGGGAAGTGGGCCATTATTTTGGAAAGACATTATGGGGAAGTGGGGACATTTTCACAAACTGACGACGTTTTTTGGAAAGTAGAGCCATTTTCAGGAAGTAGAAAAATTTATGGTAAGGGACATTTTTTTGAAAAGGGACATGTTGGGAAAGTGGGGACATTTTTGGAGAGTGGGGACCATTTTAAAGAGTGTGGAAATTTTCTAAATGTGGGGATATTTTGTAAATTGGGGCCATTTTTGGAAAGTGGGGAAATTTTTGGAAAGTACGGTTGTTACTAATGTAACACTAAGTGACATATGTTATTAGCATTGCATGCTTCACATACTAGCACATGACACAATGATTCCAATAACTCAATTGACTTTTGGTTTCACATGAGACACAAACAGCAGTCACCCGGGTGAAAGTCCGGAGTTTGTTTGACCCTCCTGTCCGTCATGGAATCTCTCACTGTTAGGTAGTTGCCCAGAATGTGAAAAACCACCGCATTCAATGCATCTCATACTGCCGTTAAAGGGTGCCTCACTGCATCGGTGTCTGACACCATTGGCCACGTGACCAAGCACGTGCTGGGAGTGAGACCAGGTTGGCAGGATTGTGTGTGTGGCTCATTGATATGTTTTTTTAATAGTTTTTGGACAACAGTGGAGCTCTATTGCACAGAGTGAATGATATATCAGGCTCTTATACGCACCCAATATTTGTTGGTTGATACATTCACTGTTGGTTTGCACGACAATAAAAATACTGGCAAAGATTGACGTCAATCTTAGCATTTTTCCCTTGGAATTCTGAATGTGTTGACAAAATTTCAATACTCTCAAAATAAGCATAATGTTAACAAAATGCAGCAACAATTAACAGCTCCTCTTGGTTTCAGTGTGTAATTATTTGTCAGTTTTTCATGACTAACAACCTGTGAATGTCTCTGTTTCCTCTTCTCATATGTTTCTGAAATGAAAAAAAATGTCAAATTGTCAACCTGTCAGTGTAAAATAATTATTTCCTCAACACACAGCGGTGGGTGTCTGAACTACAGACTATTGAGATGCAGGTTTGATATTTTCAGGTATTTACTCAGTGCTGATGAAGCTGTAGGGGAAAATGCCTGTCCTCATCCTGATGTGAACCACTAGAGAGAAGCAGAGTGAGCTCTGATCCTGGAGTATAATTGTGTTTGTTCAGACTGATAAGTTGCAAACAACCTCTAACCTGCAATTTAATCATACAATGAAGAGGAAGAGATGAAGAGATGGAGATAGTTACATTGTGTGTGTGTGAGTGTGTGTGTGTGTGTGTGTGTGTATTATAACTGATTTCAATTTCCTGCAAATAAAACAGGTTAAAGTGAAAGCATTTTTAATTAAAGTGGGGATGTAAGAATATGTGAGTCAGAGGAAAGAGAACTGAGAGTAAACAAGGAAAACAAAAGAAAAGAGTA
Source organism: Cromileptes altivelis (assembly GCA_013133815.1). Lineage (NCBI taxonomy): Eukaryota > Metazoa > Chordata > Actinopteri > Perciformes > Serranidae > Cromileptes > Cromileptes altivelis. The sequence continues at coordinate 4,282,701 of CM023145.1, forward strand.
GGGTGAAAAATAGACTTCCATTATCATAGTTCAAAGTTAGATGTTTTCACGTGGCTAATAATTCTTAGCTTCTTGTGCTTTAGTGTCAGATTGTTGGTTGCTGCTGCTGCTCACTGTCTGTGCTTATGCAGCGTTGCCAACTCTCACGCATCTGGTGTGTGACACACATTCACCTTCCATCTCACGGTCTCACTCTGCCCAACCAATTCTCACATCAGCGACACATGCTTTTAAAAAGGCTGGCAGCTGAGTATTTTAAATTAATTTCAAACAGCTGGCGTGCCGGGTGGTCGGAGTTGAAGTTTGCAGCCAGACTTCAGAGAGGGAAGAGGAGAGGAGAGGGGTAGACTCCGCCTGACCTGAGTACTGGTTGAGTAAAATGGAGTACAACCAAATGTTTCTGTGGAAAACTAATCTCTGATTGGTGCGCAATCCATATTTGTACTTTGATTGGGCAGCTCCAGTCTCACAGTCAGCTGACTACACTGTCGTGTTGTGATCTAAATCAAAAACACAATTATCAGCAAACCAGCCAGCAAGAAGCAAAAAACCTTGCACAGTTTCTTCCAACGGACCGTGTAAGTTGAGTAATGCTGTTGCATATAGATAATGTTAGCTAAATGATGACTAATTAAAGGGAAAAAAAACACTCCTCCTTAATGGGAACTTATGTTCACTATTGCTTTGCACATATTTTTTTAATCTTTATTGCCACAATAGAAAGAGCAGGGTAAGGGAGGAGACAGTGGACCAGAGACCAGCCAGGTTGATCATGCAGGGTCTTCACAGGTGATGAGAGATTATAACTGGCTGAGAGAAAATATCTATAGCATAAAAGTGACTTTGAGGTTAATTTCCACAGCAATTTCATTACTACTATTCCTAATTCTATTTCAAAATTTTGCTTTCCGCATATTTTCTTTAATCTTTATTGCTACAATAGAAAGAGCAGGGTCAGGGAGGAGAAAGTGGACCAGAGGCCAGCAAGGATGATCATGCAGGGTCTTTACAGGTGAGAAGAGAATATAACTGGCTGAGAAAAAATATCTATGGCATAAAAGTGATTTTGCGATTAATTTCCACAGCTATGTCAAAAGGCATTTGGAGAGCTTTGTAAATGTCAAAAATGATATGAAATGGCCTAGGTCTAGGCACTCTTACAGCTCTAGTTTCCCGGCGTGGTGCAGGATGGCGAACCCTGCGCAGAGCTAGTTTCGAGCAGCGCAACCCGAGGCGCGCTCAGTTTGGTAGTTTGGCAGACTGAGGTACGCTGAGATGGGTGTGGTGGCGCAGCAGGGGGAAGGTGTCGACAGATCCAGCTTGGCGCAGTGACAGCTTTGTGCCAAAAGGCTTCGCTGAAAGTGTGCTAAAAGCTCGCCAGCTGAAACCACGTCTACTGTCAGCGCAGACGGAGCACAGCTAGTGTAAGCCGAAGTTTGGCTGACCGGCACACAGTGTGCACATGTCACCAAAACCTCACAGGCAGGTTTCCAGAACATTAACGATGCAATAAATACCAACAAAAAACAACAATTCAACGCAACTATCTGCAATCAGCACATAAATGTATCTCTGTATCAACTGTCCCGTCACATCTGATGTCAGATCCAAGGGGATTGGCACCGTTTTGACCTGATTTGATTAACACAGCTGCAAAGTGATGAGTTCACATCCCTCTCAGCCAAACACAAACAGCCACAACATCAGATAGGGAGTATATATTCAGCATCTGTCATCTTAGAAAAGTCAAAAGAAAAGAAACAGAGTGAGACCACGAGAGAGAAAGAGAGAGTACGTGTGCATGAGAGAAACTCAACATTGATTTACAATTGTGGTGACCTCCTCCCAGGCTAACTTTGCATCATCAGCCCGTGCAGGTCTGCTCGCAGTTCTGCATATTCGGACACTGCGAGCTTGGACCTCCTGGACCAAAACAACAGTTTCCTCCGGGGAGAAGTTTGGCTGTCTGACACTGCTGCTCTCTTCTGCCATGGCGAATTGAGTAAACTCTCATTACGCCTTCACGCGGTGCATTTAAGGGCGAGGAGAGGGGCTCATTTGATTGGTGTGATGTGTGTAAAACCCACTCCATGCCTTCTCTCCTCCCTCTTTCTGACTTGCACATGTAGGGGGGACGAAGGTGGGAAGGAGGAGTAGCTGCGCCAGCGTGCAAGGTGTACCAAACTTGCAAAATCCGCCTGGCCACACCCAGTTGGCGAAACGCAGGTGCGCTGCTCCTCCGCCTCGCCCGGTCTGCAGAACTAGAGGCCTTAGACTTGCATAGTCTAAAAACACATCATGAAATGCTCTTTAGACTACAATAATACACAAAATATATTATTATTCCCAAAATAATATTTTAGTTAGATCTTAATCAAAATATATTCAACCATTTCAACCATGATTTTTGCTTTAAATCCAAAATGGGTCTTGTGTCTATAAAGTAATAGGTTATATGCCACGTAGGCAAGCCCTAGTTTCTGGTTTTAACTAGTTCAGTCACTCTGAGCTGAATGCAGGTTCACTTGTGAAGGCCCTGCAAGTCAGGGTGGCTTTGAATGAATGTAGGTATTGCCCATCTCCAGAATGCTACCCCTAAACCCACCAGAATGCAGGAAATCACATCCAACATTTTCTGGGCGAGGACCCTCAGACCCCCACTATACCACCATTGTCTCTCTCTGTATGGTATTTATATGTAAGGTTTTGGGCCCTATCCATCTCCAGCAGGCACCCCAAAAATGTGTCAGGATGCAGGAAATCAGGATCGCATCTACCAAATCAGTTGACAAAAATTTTATGTGTCGGCTTAAACAATGAAATTGTGGACATACTGCTGAATCTCACTCCAAGGTTTTTTGAAAAGTTGGCAACCCTGGCTTATGCCCCGACCACACACATTCTCATTGACTGATTAAGTGGCGCTGGTTATTGATATCATTGTGGTGTACTGATTATGAATACAGTCCATCTGATGTTGGTTTTGTTTCATCACTACTACAAATGCAACTGAAGCCAGTATCTCACTATCAGTACCCTCATTCATATTTTAAGAAGCTACAAATTATGTTTGCCACAAAATAAGCCCGAAAAGCTGCAAATCAGAACAGAAGTACAGAGTTGTTGTATAGAGATGTACACTGTCTCATCTTGTTGACTTGGTGTGAACCAACCAATTAGTAGTTTGTTGCCTGTGTGTGTGTGTATTCACACCTACAGGCAATTTTAACATCAGTTAACCTAGCCTGCATGTTTTTGGACTGTGGGAGAAAGCTGGAGCACCAGGAGAAAACCTGCGCTGACATGAGAAGAGCATGCTGTCTGGCAAGTTCATTTATCAGTTGCCCTTACCTCATTAACAGACCAGTTGTTTTTATTTTGTGGTTAGATTATGAACAAAGATTAATGCGAGAAAAAGAATGAAATATAGCGAAACAGGGTCCATGTCATTGGTCCGACAGCCCATAGGTTCGACATCCCATGAGTCCATCTGTCCGCGGTGCTGAACGGCTCGCGGCAGGCATAGGGTGCGCTGCGACCGGCTCTGGGTCAGCTGGGAAAGGCTTGAGGCGGAGCAGGCTCACAGCTTATGTGTTTGTCACTTTCTTTTTCATTTTAACCCAGACCATGATCTTTTGCTGACCCTAACCAAGTGGTTTTTGTGCCTAAACCTAACCAGACCTTACCCACAGGGCATCATGATGATTGCGGAACGGACTTCGGAACAATGGGTTTAATATGGTCAGAACAATGGGATGTCGAACCAATGGGTAGTTCCCAGCGAAACATCCATTAAAACAGAAAGAAGATAAATTAGATTACACAACGTATTAAATTTAGGGAACTTTCCGAGATGAAATCCCTCTTTGAGTTTGTCCTCACTTTCCTTACACCTCTTGTACATCTTGAAACAAACCTGTTGGGAGATTTTCCAAAAATCCAGGAGTTTCATCTTTTGCAAAGGTCAAGACGTTTTACTGCCGACCACCTCATAAATCTGGTAAATGACAGAGCAGCAGATCCAATGACCCCATACATCACTGAAAGGTCAGCAGCATGAAGGAGTGGAAGCTATCTGTCTTCTCACTGTGAAACAGAAAATCTGCAGCGGCGACACGACGGAGGACCGTGAGTAATGAAAGAAACACCTGCAGACTGAAGGAGGCACATTAGTATGGAGGAGGGAGGAGCAGAAACCTTTACAGAGGAAGTATGAAGAGTGAAGGTCGTTGAAGGTCTTTACTGTCAGAGCTGCAAAGACTCGTAAACCTCTGCAAAACTTTTTAAAAACATAAGGTGTTATAATTGAAAGAAACGAGCAAAGTGACAGGACTGACGTGATATTTGTTGTAAATGTGAGAAACATTCACGTATAAGTGTAGTATTAAAAAGTCATTCTGTGAGGTTATTGATGAAAAAATCCTACTTTGTCTTTGGGCTCCAAACACCTGAAGTCATTTCTTATGTTTTAACATTTAGATTTATTACTACATTGCTGTAATTAAGTCTATAAAGTATAAATTTCCCATCAACCAAGAAGTCAGTTTAGATCGTAGGTGACTGACTTCATATTTTATTTCTGTCACAGCACAGCTGTCACTTTTTTTCATTTCTCACCTCATCTAGCTCTCATTAGTCGCTGTGAACTTCCCTCTGATGCGAGCTGAAAATTTGTGTCTCAAATGTGAGTCGACAGTTTGACTCTCGAGTCCTCCCACACCGACAGCAGTTCTACATATATTTCCCAGCAGCCTCAGCATCACAGTGTCCATTAATTTGGTGCAGGTGGTGATGTTGCTCGGCCCACCGCTGGCCCGAGGCAAAAAGAGAGGGGTGGAGAAGAAGAAGCGTGACGTCCTGCTGAAGTGTCCTTGAGCAAACCACCAAACCTTCAAATTATTTCTTTTTAACTGTGAGGCACGAAACAAATCCATCGAGAGTTGACTGAACTAGTTGATAACCAGCTTTGTAGTACCAGTTATCCAGATGGACAATGTAGGGTTACTCAAACCAGATAGTGAGAAGATATCCTGTTGGTAAGTTGAACCGGCTTCATAGAGGCCAAAGCCTCGCTGCCTGGCTGTACCACTTGACTGGCTCAGAAAGTGGTTCAGATCTTTGCACAAGGTTTTGACAGCAATATAAACCTCATAAGTTCCATTAAAAATGTGTGGTTGTGATAGAGGAGAGTTTTGGTCAGTTGAGAGTAAGACAGTTTGGAGAGTTTGGAGTGTAAGATAGTTTTGAGTGTTAGGAGAGTTAGGTGAGTTAGGCTGGCTGGCTGGCCACTACCATGGTGCTGAAACTAAATCAATCAATGTCAGGCACATCAATCACCCACCATTTCATCAGCGCATAAGTCACACACAGCCTTCTTATTTTTCGTCTTATTATTATTTTTCTTCTTTTGGTGCGTAACTTGTGCCACAGCTCTGAGCGCACACACAGGGTCTTCATAAAACATAGATTCAAGATTCAATATGCACAGTAAGGACATGCGTTTCCCTGCAGAATGAAATTTGTTCTTTTCTGTCACCAATTAACGCCAAACAATATAAATCTGAACTATGAAATAGATCAAAATATATATACAGTGCACACTGTTGTCCTTGCTTAGTGTAATACTCCGTCGTAATTTACAATATATACACATTATAATAAAGATATGGGATATCGTCAAGATGGCACCACCCGAGTGGCAGCTTTTTACAGTAGTTCCGACCCCCCTTTGTGGATGTGCAGTATGTGGTTCTGAGCGAAGCTGTGGCCAATGTGGCACCTTTCTTTTTTTTAATTTTTTTTTAGATATGTTTTTATTGCTTTTTGATTCCAGAGTAAACACACATCAAGGAATTAGCATAGAAAAATATTTCTGAAATATACATGGCACCTCAAACCTCCCTCCCTCCCTCACAAAACAAACACTCAGCACATCACATGAACAACTCAGCCGAGGTTATCATCTAAAGCAGATATAGAAAATAATAATAAAATAATAAAATACTAAAATAAAACACAGGATTTCAACTTTACATGTACACAGCAATAGAGGACAGACATTTAGACCACCACTAGCTGTCTTTCAGGTATTCTAGGATAGGGCTCCAAATTCTGTTGAATATTTGAATCTTGTTCTTGCTAGAGAACCGCAACCTTTCTAAGTGTAGAACATTCATCAGCTCTCCTATCCACATAACATATGTTGGAGCACTGTCAGATTTCCACAGAAGCAAAATAATCTTTCTTGCTACTATCATACCATACGCTATAGCCTGAGATTCATATTTGTCTACTGCAAGTAATACATTCGTGGCTCCTAAAACAGCAACTAGTGGGTTGGGTTCCCAGGTCTTCTCAAAGGCTTTAGAAAAACATTCAAAAATACTCTTCCAATGAGTAAACAGTTTCCGACATGTCCAAAGGGAATGTGTCAATGACCCATCTGTCTCATTTCACCTGTTACAGAGGGGGGACACATCAGGGAAGATCTTATGTAACTTGTCTTTGGAGTAGTACAAACGATGTAATGTTTTGAATTGTATCAAATTGTGTCTGGAGTTGATTGAACATTTGTGTATGCTTCCAAGGCATTCTTCCCAGGTCTCCTCACTTATCTCCACCCCCAGTTCGGTCTCCCAATTTTGCTTATGCACAGTTGTATTAACATCAATATATTCTTCAATAGCTTGATAAAAGTAGGAGACTGCCCCTTTTTTACCTGGTTCCACTTTACTGATATTTTCGAGAAAACTGTCATAACAGATATTATCAAAGTTAGGTATATTTGTCCTTACAAAATCACGAACTTGCAGATACCTGAAATGGTTAGAGGTTGGGATACTATACACATTCTGTAGTTGCTTGAACAACATAAAATGCCCATCAAGATATAAGGAACTAATATCTTTAATGCCCTTAAGTTTCCAGTCTGCAAAAACTCTATCACTTAAGCCAGGAAGAAATGCATGATTCTGGCATATGGGACGATCGATGGACAGTACAGGCCAAAAGTTTGGACACACCTTCTCATTCAATGCGTTTTCTTTATTTTCATGACTATTTACATTGTAGATTCTCACTGAAGGCATCAAAACTATGAATGAACACATGTGGAGTTATGTACTTAACAAAAAAAGGTGAAATAACTCAAAACATGTTTTATATTCTAGTTTCTTCAAAATAGCCACCCTTTGCTCTGATTACTGCTTTGCACACTCTTGGCATTCTCTCGATGAGCTTCAAGAGGCGGTCACCTGAAATGGTTTCCACTTCACAGGTGTGCCTTATCAGGGTTAATTAGTGGAATTTCTTGCTTTATCAATGGGGTTGGGACCATCAGCTGTGTTGTGCAGAAGTCAGGTTAATACACAGCCGACAGCCCTATTGGACAACTGTTGAAATTCATATTATGGCAAGAACCAATCAGCTAACTAAAGAAAAACCAGTGGCCATCATTACTTTAAGAAATGAAGGTCAGTCAGTCTAGAAAATTGCAAAAACTTTAAATGTGTCCCCAAGTGGAGTGGCAAAAACCATCAAGCGCTACAACGAAGCTGGCACACATGAGGACCGACCCAGGAAAGGAAGACCAAGAGTCACCTCTGCTTCTGAGGATAAGTTCATCCGAGTCACCAGCCTCAGAAATCGCAAGTTAACAGCAGCTCAGATCAGAGACCAGATGAATGCCACACAGAGTTCTAGCAGCAGACCCATCTCCAGAACAACTGTTAAGAGGAGACTGCGCAAATCAGGCCTTCATGGTCAAATAGCTGCTAGGAAACCACTGCTAAGGAGAGGCAACAAGCAGAAGAGATTTGTTTGGGCCAAGAAACACAAGGAATGGACATTAGACCAGTGGAAATCTGTGCTTTGGTCTGATGAGTCCGAATTTGAGATCTTTGGTTCCAACCACCGTGTCTTTGTGAGACGCAGAAAAGGTGAACGGATGGACTCCACATGCCTGGTTCCCACTGTGAAGCATGGAGGAGGAGGTGTGATGGTGTGGGGGTGTTTTGCTGGTGACACTGTTGGGGATTTATTCAAAATTGAAGGCACACTGAACCAGCATGGCTACCACAGCATCCTGCAGCGACATGCCATCCCATCTGGTTTGCGTTTAGTTGGACGATCATTTATTTTTCAACAGGACAATGACCCCAAACACACCTCCAGGCTGTATAAGGGCTATTTGACCAAGAAGGAGAGTGATGGAGTGCTGCGGCAGATGACCTGGCCTCCACAGTCACCGAACCTGAACCCAATCGAGATGGTTTGGGGTGAGCTGGACCGCAGAGTGAAGGCAAAGGGGCCAACAAGTGCTAAACACCTCTGGGAACTCCTTCAAGACTGTTGGAAAACCATTTCAGGTGACTACCTCTTGAAGCTCATCGAGAGAATGCCAAGAGCGTGCAAAGCAATAATCAGAGCAAAGGGTGGCTATTTTGAAGAAACTAGAATATAAAACATGTTTTCAGTTATTTCACCTTTTTTTGTTAAGTACATAACTCCACATGTGTTCATTCATAGTTTTGATGCCTTCAGTGAGAATCTACAATGTAAATAGTCATGTAAAATAAAGAAAATGCATTGAATGAGAAGGTGTGTCCAAACTTTTGGCCTGTATTGTACATATTTGGTGTTTTTGTGTGTAGCTTAATTTGTTTCCATATTTTAAGAGTATTTTTAACAACAAAACTGTTATTATAGTGTAATTGGTGTATTTTGGTGGGGCTGTTAAGAAGGGCGAGAAGAGAAGTTTTATTACAGAGTGTCTGCTCCAACGACAACCAGGCTGGACATTTACTTGAATCACTGGGGGGGCCCTTTCCACCATGTTATAATGTTCAAATGAGCTGCCCAATAGTATGCTTTAAAGTGTGGCAGGCTAAAGCCACCTTTAGCTTTTGGTTTAATTAAATGTTTTTTGGCAATACGTACTGTTTTATAACCCCATAGAAAGGGTACAATAATAGAGTCTAGCTGTTTAAAATAAGAGAGTGGAATAAAGGAGGGAATTACTTGGAAAAGATAAAGAAACTGAGGAAGAACAACCATTTTAATAGCGTTGATTTTACCTGCTATGGAGATATAAAGGGTTTTCCAAAATTCTATATTTTGCTTCAGTTGGTCGAGTTTTTTCTGCCAGTTGATTTTTAGGAGGTCTTCTGCTTTTTTCGTTACTATAATCCCCAGATATGTGAAACTACTGTAGGCTTTTTTAAAAGGGGAGTTTTGTAAGAACTGTTTACTAATATTTGTGGAGATGGGCATCAATTCGCTTTTTTCCCAATTAATTGTAAATCCTGAGAACGAGCTAAAATGGTTAATTAGCGAGAGCAATGGAGGAATTGATGTCTCTGGGTTTGAAAGATATAAGAGAATATCATCTGCATAGAGAGAAAGATGTTGTGGTAACCCTTGAAGGTCTATGGGGCATATTTCAGGGTTCTGTCTGACGCTAATTGCTAATGGTTCCACATTTGCATAACTGCAAACAGGAATGGGGAGAGAGGGCACCCCTGTCTAGTCCCCCGGTGTATCTCTATCGGATGTGAGGTGTTTTGGTTGGTAATGACAGATGCCACTGGACGCAAGTAAATCACATCTATCCATTTTCTGAACAGGGGTCCAAAACCAAATTCTTCCAACGCGCACGACATATATTGCCACTCGACCTGATCAAAAGCCCGCTGGGAGAGATAATAGCTCCTTCTGATGTGTGCTTTGCATATATGATGTTAAACAGACGACGTAGGTTAAAATACATGTGTCTCCCTGGCATAAATCCCGTTTGGTCTGGATGTATAATAGTGCAGATAAATGCTTTGAATCTGTTAGCTAGAATCTTTTCAATTATCTTAATTTCTACTGGCAACAGCGAAATGGGACGATATGATGAAAACTCCATAGCATCGCGATCAGGTTTTAAGATCAATGTAATGTTCGCTTTATACAGAGACGGGGGGAGTTCTGAGGTTGCATTTGAATGGTTGAACATACGTAACAACAATGCCGAAATTTTTGCATCATACATCTTAAAGAATTCAATGCCGAAGCCATCAGGGCCGGAGGTTTTGTTGTTTGGAAAGGAGGAGATAGCGCTACTTATCTCTTTTAAAGTAATATCCTCATCCATTGCTCTAACAACTTCCTCGGTGAGTTTTGGCACATCCAATTTAGTGAAAAAGTTTTTGATGATGTTCACATCCACTTTACCTTGTGTTTGATACACATCTGCATAAAAGTCTGCAAAGCACTTGTTGATTTTTTGGGGGTCAGTCAGTATGGTGCCATTTCTAGATTTAATACTATAAATAGCCCTTACCGCCTGCGCCTATCTTAACTGTCTAGCCAATAACCTGTGCGGTTTGTCTCCCAATTCAAAATATTGTTGCCTCACCCTCATGAGTTCTCAACATTTGTTGAGATTATGGAATTGTATTCGTATTTGAGGGAGATGATTTTATTAAGTGTAGTAGTAGTTTGACTGTTTTTATATTCAGTTTCTAAGGAAGTCAGTTCTTCTTCTATTCTTTCTAATCTTAACCTGGCACGTTTCTTTTTGGCAGCCTTGTATGAAATTATTTGCCCTCTGAGGACCGCTTTCATGGATTCCCACAGTACAGAGTCTCCCTTATCATTGTCATCATCATTTAAGAATGCTGAAATTTGCTCAGAGATGAACGAACAGAACTCTGGATTATTGAGCAGAAAGGCATTCAGACATGGCACCTTTCTTGATCTCATAATTACAAGATCTTATCTCGTAATTACTAGTGTCTAATTTTTTTTCAGTGAATGCAATGCGCTTCCGTACATGTTACTATGTGGTGGACAAAACACTTTTGCTACTGTTTCATCACATATCATATGAAGCAGCCTACCCCTTTTACATGAATGATAACCTCAGGAACTTTACTTGCCTGAAGCTAACTTCTGTAACTTCATGTTAGAATGAGTATGTGTAGATTGTAGTGATGGTGAGATGAAGCTTCATGAAGCATTGAAAGCTTATTGGTTCAGAAAAGGGTTTGTGATGGAAAATTCTGGTATCTGGACCTTTTTAACCTACAGTGCAAGTCTAATTTGGCCACATCCCGCTGCCAAATTAGCACAGCTGCAGCTGAGCTGTGCTGTGCTTCCGTCACCAGATTCATCAATAATTAATAATCATACACAAATATTCAAGTCGCAGTTAACATGTAGTGCAGCAAATGCTTCTGTAGGATACTGTAAGTCACATAACCAGCTCCATAAAGAAAGAAAATGAAGAAAATGTAACATTAACAATTCGGTGTAGGGCTGGACTCAATTTCAATTTCGATTTTAATAAGAAGACTTCATTTTTGAGCCCCAAAGGCCAAGATCTAATTTTAAGCAGTCTGCTGTTGACTTATCTGTTTAAATTTAACACCGGATCACAGTTTAAAATGTAGTTTATATTTATAAATGAACTCTGCCATGGCCTATTTTAACGATGGACCGCTAATATCCATCATAAAAAATGCTGAAAATCAAAATTTTAAACAATAGTATACTGTAAATCGTAATCGCTGTCGGAGGTGGCAGCTCTGAGATGCCTGCTCACCATCTAGTTAATATGTTAATTGTTGGTCTGAACAACAAAAGAAACATAAACAACTTTCTGCGTTTTCATACAATTTCGGACATTTAACGCAATTATCGTCTTTTAACATAAACTAATTTCAATTCAACATGGTCATTTGCTTAGAGGATTCAGCTGAAGCACAATGAGTGTTATATGTCATTGAGATGAAGTATTGTTGAGTATTCTTGTTTTTTGGTTAATTATGCACATGATCTGTTTGACCCCATCATGACAAACTATGACACTATGACAAACAGACAACAGACAACAATAATACACATTAGCTGCAACAAGATATGCTTGCATAAAAAACTCCAAGTAAATGACCACAGTGAATGTATGTAAAAATAAGTTAAAACTAGTGATAAAATCATATATATAAATAGTTCAGTGAGTCAGTGTTTATCATGATGATGTGGCTTCATTCTGAACAGTTTCACTGTATGAACCTAGACGATTAGCGTGTCTGGAGATAAAAAAAAATGAACTGCTGGTGTTGTGCGTCATGCGTAAATGCGCATGAGGACACACATTCTCCCCTACTGTACAATATGAAGGAGACTGGACGTCATTCAACGCTTCTAAAATTTAACTATGCAAGTTCGGATACAGGCTTTTCAATACAAGAAACAGACAATTCACACAGTTTCATCAAACATTTTATTTATTTTTCATCTTTATTTATTTTAGTGTCTCGTTGGTTGCTAGAAGAGACATTTATCTCCAGCACTTCTGCAGTCATAGTCCTGGCGAGTGGTGGTGGTGATGGAGGTGATGGTGATGTGTCAGAAGGGGCGGAGGACTAGCCTGGTTCCAGACCATAGACCCCGCCCACTCAACTGAGTAAGCTTGCATTACTGGTCTGACATATTTCAATGAATCTGCGATTTATCTCGTCCAAACGATGGACGGACCAATGAACGCTAGGGGTCTAGCAATTAGCCAATCAGCGCCATGCTGATGTCAAGCTGTATGCCAGTAGGTAACTGGTGAGGATAGCAACAATGGTGACCGCTACATATCCTACAGACCACATTAACAATGCTATTGAGGTATTTCGCCACTACTCGCGTTAATGGAGGACCAAATTGAGGAAGCTGCTAAACTGGATTTAACTGCGATGGAGCTGCAGCTGGACGCGCACGACGACGGAGACATTTTAAACGGGCAATGCTTGCTTGTTTTTGGCACCCCCGAGGCAGGAATACTAATGACGTCAGATTCTGGGTGAGTCATTGATCTCTACTGATTGGTTAGGGAAAAAAATCAAATTCCCTCCCCCTTGTGAATCGTCTTCAATGGAAGCCATGTCAGACTGAAGGTTCTGGGAGCTTCAGTCTGAATGTCCTCCACTTCAGGCTAGTGGAGGACATTCATCCGGCTCTCTCACCGCTCGCTGACCGCTGGTGCGGCTGTGGCTCTGATCAGTAAAATGAATAAACCCATCTGTGTCATTCTTTTCAATATGGACAGCACATTTAAATATCTGATAAGGTATTGTATTGGAGGCTGTGATAAAGCTGTTTTAGATTAGTGATAAAGGCCAAAATATATTAATCAGGGATGTATAAAAGTTAATACAAACCTCAGCTGGAGTTTGCTGTTTATCACAGCTGGAATTTCTTTCCAATGCAACTTATGTTTTTTTCCTCTCATGACGCAGTTTTTGACTGATGTGACTAATAGGCTATTTATAGTCCGGAAAATACAGGTTTTCTTTATATTAGCGATTATATTCAAAACAGTTAAACAGATATGGATAAATGTATGTATGATATGTATGCTGTGTATGATAAGTACAAATAAATGTTCCTACTTCAGCTCAAGATTTAATAAGAAAACATTGTGACCCCCCAATGTTTCTTAGCTGTGAGATCACAGAAATCCAGATGAACACAGAACAGGAATTAACAGTATCATGGATCCTAATCTCTATTCTAAACGCGGCCATTTCAGCTTTGTCGCTAACCCTCCCCCACCCCATTCACCCCCAGCCATCAAATGAACGAGATAGGCTGCCTGTTACCTTAAGAACTGTTGTTTGTGTTCCCCTACTTAACCTGTATTGAAGTGGTAATGATTAAGTTAGGTGAGAACAGTGAAGGTGTTCGATAAAATACCAAAGATTTCTATGCTGTTTTCGCAGCAGTATTAAAACACCATTACTGCAAGTGAAACATGAGACTCTTCATAAAGTTTTATATATGTAATGTGTTGTTTTTACATGTGTGTGGATCTCATTTTTCTGCTTTAACACTACCCGATGCTGCAGAAGAATAAGTGAAAGTTAAAAACTATAATACTGTGTATGAGGAAACACTCACTATTTTTTCAATTTCACAATTGTCATCGCTCGCAGGGCGCGGCGGACCTGCGCTGTGCCTCTGTTTTTGACAACGTTAACAAATAGACTAAATTAGATAAATTAACATGTCCAATCTTAACTTTGATTCCATGGAGGGTTAACAATGGATGAGTGGATTGAGCAGTGCTCCTGAAAAAAAAAAAAAAAAAAAAAAAGGTGAGGAAAAGACGACATGCAGAGTCACTGGCTAAACATTGACTCATTGAACTATTTATATTTATGATTTTATCAATAGTTTTTACTTATTTTTACACACATGCACTGTGGTCATTTACTTGGAGTTTTTTATGGAAGCATATCTTGTTGCAGCTAATGTGCATTATTGTGGTTTGTTTGTCATAGTTTGTTTGTCATAGTTTCTTAGCGCTGATTGTCAAGTCAAATTCCTGTGTATCTGTCTGATACATCTGGCGAATAAAGTGATTATGAGACGATTATACAGTAATGTAATATATATCTAAATGTTGTAGCCTATTTTATATTTCAGATGAGTGATCTAACTATTTACCGTCACTATAAATCTGGTATTCTCTTGTCTGTTTGTCTGCAAGCGCACTGCAGTTTGCAGCCCCAGAGATGTTTAAGTTTAATCTTTTTAAGTTTATTTACTTTATTAATCCCCCTGAGGGGAAATTCAATGTTTACACCTTGTCAATTACACACAGGCCTGAAAGACACACACATGCACAAACAGGACCTATACATGCACAAAGTGGAGAGATGTCAGAGTGAGGGGGCTGTCCTTTGGTCAGGCGCCCCGAGTGGTTGGGGGGTTCAGTGCCTTGCTCAAGGGCACCTCGGCAGTGCCCAGGAGGTGAACTGGCACTTCTCCAGCCACCAGTCCACACTCCATATTTGGTCCGGACGGGATCAGGGAGACAGGGAGAGGCTTAAAAAGCATAAAGCACTGCAGCGAAGTGCTGTACAATAACTGACCTGTTTTATTTTGTAGTACCCTTCTCTGTCCTCATCTCACACATTGTGAGTCAACCTATTGAAATAAAGGCTTTGAAAGATTCATCCTCAACTTATACCTTCAAAACGAATAAATATACATTTTTCTGTGTCTCTGTGCATGCACTTTCATGTTTTTGTGATCAAACAGACAAACCAAATCCACCCCACACAAGCGGTGTTATTACAGGTGCACAGTTTATATAATTATCCTGACAATATACATAAGTCAGGGCCGCCTTAAAGGCTAAGTTCGGTTTTTTGACACCTGGACCTTATTTCTAGGATTAAATACGCTCGTAGACTCACCCAGACAATTTTGGTGGAGCTCGGAGCCGTTTTCGAGCAATTTAGATCCATCCGATGGTGTTTTCTCTCATGCCATAGAAGCGGACGGGGCCAAAAATCGAAGCCCCTAAATTAGACATTATCTGCTGCGAAACTCGCTCATTTCACCTACATTTTATAAATGAATGGCCAGTGTTATCGCCATGTCAGCTCAACTTCGTTGTTATGGTCATCCGGGGCTTTACAAGGATGGGTAACTTTTGGTGACGTCGTAGACGTGCGCCGCAGGAGCGCAGCTGAGTACAGCCGGCACTAGGCTAGGAGCTACACGGCTACAAACATGGTTCGTCATTGCGTTTTTCCACTTTGTCCAAACAAAATGACTAGTTGGACAAAGTTCACGGTGGTGTGGTGGTTAGCACTCTCACCTCACAGCAAGAGGGTTGCCGGTTCGATCCCGGGCATGGGAGCCCTTCTGTGCAGAGTTTGCATGTTCTCCCCGTGTCAGCGTGGGTTCTCTCCGGGCACTCCGGCTTCCTCCCACAGTCCAAAGACATGCAGATTGGGGACTAGGTTAATTGGTAACTCTAAATTGTCCATAGGTGTGAATGTGAGCGTGAATGGTTGTTTGTCTTTATTTGTCAGCCCTGCGATAGTCTGGCGACCTGTCCAGGGTGTACCCTGCCTCTCGCCTGATGTCAGCTGGGATAGGCTCCAGCCCCCCCGTGACCCTCAAGAGGATGAAGCGGTTAGAAGATGAATGAATGAATGAAGATAGAAAGAGAGAAAGCAAGCAAGAAATAAAGAAATACACTTTGCACCCCTGTTCCTCAAAATTTTTCATCTGCCCTGCCCCTGCACCTGTACTGTGTGCACTGGCCAAGATAGACAGATATTTACATTTTACCTGCGTTTCATAATAATGAAAAGGTCCAAGCCTTCAGGTGCGGGAGGAGGAGGAAAAGAAAGTCTGATATAGAGGTATGTCGTCTGTCTTATGTTATCTTTAAAATGCTGTGTAACGTCGTTAGATGTTTCATTTGTTGCAGCTAGCTAAGTTGCAATAACGCTAATGCTACATAATAATGCTAATGATGGCTGTTGGACTCCGATAATGTTACAGACTGAAGGATATGAGACTGAGGGCTCTAGTTTCCCGGCGCAGCGCAGGGTGGCACAGGGTGGCAAAACCCGCGCAGAGCTAGTTTCGAGCAGCGCAACCCGAGGAGCGCTCAGTTTGGTAGTTTGGCAGACCGAGGTGCCCTGAGATGGGTGTGGCGGTGCAGCAGGGCGAGGTGTCGACAGATGCAGCTTGGCGCAGTGACAGTTTCATGCCAAGAAGCTTCGCTGACAGTGTGCTAAAAGCTCGCCAGCTGAAACCACATCTACTGTCAGCGCAGGCGGAGTGCAGCTGGTGTAAGCCGAAGTTTGGCTGACCGGCAGACAGTGTGCACATGTCACCAAAACCTCACAGGCAGGTTTCCAGAATGTCAGGCACATTAACGATGCAATAAATACCCCAAAAAACACTATTCAATGCAACTATCTGCAATCAGCACATAAATGTATCTCTATATCGACTGTCCCATCACGTCAGATCAAAGGGGATTGGCACTGTTTAGCATGTTTGGTATACGTAGTGGAAACCCAACCTGATTTGATTAACACAGCTGCAGAATGATGAGTTCACATCCCTCTCAGCCAACCACAGACAGCCACAGCATCGGATAGGGAGTATATATTCAGCATCTGTCATCTTAGAAAAGTCAAAAGAAAAAAAACAGAGTGAGACTGCGAGAGAAAAAGAGAGAGTGCATGCGCACGAGAGAAACGCAACATTGATTTACAATTGTGGTGACCTCCTCCCAGGCTCCCTTTGCATCATCAGCCCGTGGAGGTCTGCTCGCAGTTCCGTATATTTGGACACTGCGAGCTTGGACCTCCCGGACCAAAATATCAGTTTCTTCCTGGGAGAAGTTTGGCTGTCTGATGGGTAGAGGAGTAGAGGGGTTCATTTGATTGGTGTGATGTGTGTATAACCCACTCCACGCCTTCTCTCCGACTTGCACAGGTAGGAGGGACAGAGGTGGGAAACAGGAGTAGCTGCGCCAGGTGCACGGTATGTCAAACTTGCAAAATCCGCCTGACCACACTCAGTTGGCGAAGCGCAGGTGCGCTGCGCCCCCACCTCGCCCGTTCTGCGAAACTAGAGCCCTGAATGGCAAGCCAATAGCTAGCTATCTGGATAACTGCTCCTTCTTGTGCTGAAATTTCACTGACAAATATCAGTGATAATGGCTAACACTAACTTAACCACAAAAACAGATTTCTGCACTGGCTTGCACCAGAGATGTGAGCGCCACTTGGCATTGTGGCACATTGTAGTAAGCTCGATTGATGTTGAAATATATCAATGAATTAGGTCTACACTGGATTACTGGGTTGCAAAATGGCTAATATCAATTAAGCAAAATAAAAATAATTTACACCTACCCCAGCAGCGCTTTTTGTCTTGAAATCATTGTGGTCCCTGATGTTTGTGTCCCCAGTACCGGTGAGGTAATGTGGTTTGGGGGGCACCAAATCTCAATCTCGCCTAGGGCACCAAAATGGCTAGGGCTGGCCCTGGGAAAAGTGGTGAGCTCGGTTTAGGTCAGGGACCTAAAGTAGTGTAGGTTAGGAACCTAACACAACACCTGATTGTTTCAGCCGTTAAAGGCGGACGAAAAGGTTGTGAGAAGCTGTCTGGGTTAGAGGAGAAATAGAGACACTTGCTATCAAAGTGGAACAGGCAGAGTGAGGGAAGCGCATTTTTTCTTTATTTCCTTTTTGCAAGTCTGCAAAACAAGTGCATTTTTCGGCTAAAGGTAAACATTTTTCCTTCAAAAGTGATAAGTTTGTGCATTTTTTGAGATTGATTTTTGCCACCACAGGTTAATTTCTCAAGGCCCTGCTACTGGCATCCTGACGTATTGTGTAAGTGTGTTGTGTCATTAGTTTTATATAAACCGTGTCTGTCCCCTGACCACCTAAATTATTTAAATCTAAAATTAATCAAAGAGGAGTTGTGCATAACAAAAATTAAAAAAAATAAATAAATAAAACCTCTTCTGTGACAGAAAGACAAAAGAGGAGAATTAAATGAAGATCAAATATCAGGTCTCTAACATCTAAAGCAATGTTAGTAAACAAATTAATAGCAGATAATCATATTGATTTACTCAGCCTCACTGAAACCTGGCTGTGACAAGACGACTATGTCAGTCTAAATGAATCCACTCCTTCCAGTCATAATAATACCAACATTCCTCAAGGCAGCGGCCGAGGAGGGGGAGTTGCAGCCATTTTTAACTCTAGTCTGTTAATCAGCCCTAAACCTAAACTAGATTATAATTCATTTGAAAGCCTTGTTCTTAGTCTTTTACATCCGACCTGGAAAACCTCGCAGCCACTTTTATTTGTTATAGTGTACCATGCTCCTGGCCCGTATTCTGAATTTGTATCTGAATTCTCAGAGTTTTTATCCAGTTTAGTTCTTAAATCAGATAAAGTCATTATTGTAGGCGATTTTAACATTCACGTTGACGTTGATAATGACTCCTTGGCTACTGCTATCTCATTATTAGACTCCATTGGCTTCAGTCAGGGTGTACATGAACCCACTCACTGTTTTAACCATACCCTCAATCCAAACTTTTAACCTAACAGTCTTTCCACAGAATCCCTCGCTATCGGATCATTATTTGATTACTTTTGATTTCTTTTTATTTGATTATACGCCACTCAGCAACAGTTACTATACTAGATGTTTATCAGATACTGCTGTCACAAAATTTAAGGAAATGATTCCTCCATCGTTAAATTTTCCCATACTGACTTTAACCTCTCCCGAATTGATCATCTTGTCGATAGCACCGTAGGCTCGCTGTGAACAACACTTGACTCTGTAGCTCCTCTTAAAAAGAAGTTAACAAAGCAAAGAAAGTTTGCTTCTTGGTATAACTCTCAAACCCGTAAGTTAAAACAAATATCACAAAAATTTGAAAGGAACTGGTGATTAACCAAACTGGAAGAATCTCGTTTAGTCTGGACAGACAGTCTCAAAACATATAAGAGGGGCCTCCGCAATGCCAGAGCAAACTATTACTCAGCTTTAATAGAAGAAAATAAGAACACCCCCAGGTTTCTTTTCAGCACTGTAGCCAGGCTGACTGAGAGTCACAGCTCTATTGAGCCTTGTATTCCTTTAGCCCTTAGCAGTAATGATTTTAAGAGCTTTTATAATGACAAAATTCTAACTATTAGAGGCAAAATTCATGACCTCCTGTCCTCAGATAGTACCTATCTAACCTCAAACACAGCTGTAAGACCTAACATATATTTAGATTGCTTCTCCCCAATTTCTCTTCAAGAATTGACCGCAGTGATTTCTTCATCTCAATCATCAACGTGTCTCTTAGACCCCATCCCAGCTAGGCTACTTAAGGAGGTCTTTCCTGTAGTTAACACTCACTTATTAGACATGATCAATATATCTTTATTAACATGCTATGTACCATAGCTGTAATTAAACTCTCTCCTAAAAAAGCCCACCCTGGATCCAGAGGTGTTAGCCAACTATAGACCAATATTTAATCTTCCTTTCTTTCAAAGATCCTTGAGAAAGTAGTCGCAGAATAGCTGTGTGATTTTCTCCATGATAATAATTTATTTGAGGGATTTCAGTCAGAATTTAGAGTGCATCATAGCACTGAGACAGCAGTAGTTAAAATTACAAATGATCTTCTGGCTTGTAGGTTTGCTTCATTTAAGCCCAAGGTTCATAGGTCAGGTTAGGTTTGATGATACCTGTGCTAATTTAAGTCTCAGATGACAGTGAGTTTTTAGATAGTGTTTTCAATGTGTCTGTTTGATGATTACAAATTATCATTTACAACTCATGCCACTGACATGTTACTATCTTTTTGACAAATCACTTATGCTACCATTTTATCACATATCATATGAAGCAGCCTACTTCATTTGTGGTTCTGATGATGACGCTAGTAGTCAACAAACCAGCCCCTTTTACATGAGTGCGCTCATGGCTGGATATCATCTGTTGGCCTAGATTTTGCAGTGTGTTCGTTTGTCTAGGTGGCGCGCAAATCATCAGGAAGTTTTGTGGCACCTTACCTGTAAGAGGGCATAAAATCCAAACCGTTCAAGTAATGACGAAGTTAAGATCTCTTCAGCAGGAGTTCACCTGTTTGAAGCCGATATGATAAACGGTGTAGGAGAAGATGTTTTTTTTTTTTTTTTTTAAAAGAGCATTTTTGAGGTGAAATCTTACTTTGAAAGGACAAATAGCTCACTTCCTGTTGGACTTAGGTCGGGGGTCAGCACATGATTTGTAGGTCTCAATGAGTCGAACAAGCCAGTTTTGGTTTGATCTTTCAACGACATTCCTACGGACCGCAGCAGCCATTTTAGTGTGTCTAGGTGGTACAAGAGAGCCCATTTTGGCACTTTTGGGGTTAACTTGTTCATTTTATCAAATTCTTCGGCAGTTCTGACATGCATGCCTTCACCCGAGGTCCCTAATAATAATAATAAACGCACCAAAAACAATAGGGTCCTCTGCATTCAGCCAAGGTCCCTACTAAATGTGCAAAGCAAAATCTTGAAATAGAATAAAGCACACTAGTAGTGAAATTGCTGTTAAATTTAACCTCAAAGTCACTTTTATGCTATTGATATTTTCTCTCAGCCAGTTATGTTCTCTCCTCACCTGTGAAGACCCTGCATAATCATCTTTGCTGGCCCTGACCCTGCTCTTTCTATTGTGGAAATAAAGATTTAAAAAAAATATGTGCAAAGCAACAGTGAGCACAAGTTCTGCACAAAAATTAAGGAGGAGTGGGTATATTCCTAGCGTGAAACTAGCTAGCAAGCGATTTAACATAGATAACAATAACATTAGTATTCTTGTTAACTATCTTAACTTGATATATTGGCATCTGTTAATTAATCATCACTTAGCTAACATTATCTACATGCAACAGCATTACTCAACTTACACGGTTTGGAACAAACTGTGCAATGTTTTTTGCTTCTTGCTGGCTGGTTTGCTGAACATAGTTAACACACAGCAGCACTGCCCAGCAGCACATGTCTAGTCTGTGCAATTGATTCAGATCACAACACAACAGCATGTGTATGCTGCTTGGCACTGCCTACTCATGGTGCATTTAAAGACGGCTCGGAAAAACACGTTACCACATGTTAAAAACGAATTGAATGGTTGTAAAAAAAAAATTGCGAGGGAGAAAGGGCACAGATACGGGAAGCGGGGGGGACATGTCCCACGCGTACCCTGTGTCTGCTACGCCCATGCCTAGCACACAGATCTGGTACTAAAAGGTGGAGCTGTGAACACTGCAGTCTGTTGATTGGTCAGTAGCAGACGGTCACTCTGCTCAGGGCTGAGCTGTAGCGGGTTATGAGGCAAAAGCCACTGTTCATATTGTGGAGAGTTTAATTAGTGAACTGTAATTAAACAGTGAAAGGATATTTTGCTGCTTCTTGCATGAGCCAGAGTTGGAGTAAAAATAACATCATTCACGTGCCAATTGCCGGGATTTTTAAGGTGGAACATTAAGTCATAATGTTACTCAATGCACGAGCTGACGACATGACTCAATGAACACACCTTAAATTTCAATATGCCAACTTTGATCATTATTTTAGTTTTTATATAACAGACACTTTTAGTAATGGGTGGATCTTCAAGCATTTGTATTAATTTCGGCCGGGGTATGTGAACTGCAAATATTCTAATCCTCACTCGGAGAAAAGAAAAAGGTTGTGTAGCGTCTGGCCAACTTAACACTATACCTCCAAGCTTGCCTGAGAAGGACTAAATGCACAAACCCGGTATTTTTATATATCTCATGGAGGAAGACTGTCACTGCAGCCTGTTTTGTTTTGAGCTGTTTTGTTCTGAAAATGTTGGCATGCAGTCTCGCTCTGTGGATGATAATCGGGCTGCAGATTTCCCTCTGTGTCACCGATTATGAGGAAATACAGTGAGTGCTGGAAGGAGCAGTGAGTGACAACAAACCTGCCCACATTTAAAAGTATGGTGTGCAGTGGAAACACTGGGAATTTTGGTCCAGTTTTAGTGCAGTTTGGATTGTTACGATTTACAGAAGTGTGTTTACGACAGAGAAAACTTTTTAAAAAATCTTTTTAAAATCAGTCTTTGTTGGTTTTCCCCGAAAAACTGCTCTTGAGAAATATTTCTGTTTATTGCCATTTGCAATTTCTGATGAGGTGGACATGATAACCCTTAATATCAATCAATCAAATAATTGTATTTATAAAGCCCAATATCACAAATGACAATTTGCCTCACAGGGCTTTACAGCATACGACATCCCTCTGTCGTTAGGACCCTCGCAGCGGATAAGGAAAAACTCCCCCAAAAAACCCTTTAACGGGGGAAAAAACAGTAGAAACCTGCAGAAACCTGCAATAGATGTTGTGCAGAACAGATCAACATAATAAATTAACAGTAATCCATATGACACAATGAGACAGAAAGAGAGACAGAGAAAGAGACAGAGACAGAGAGAGATGCAGGACAGACGGTAATGACAGTAGCTTACAAAAACATAAATGAAAGTAATAATATTATAATTGTGATTCTGCTATTGTGGTACAATATGTTGAAAGTAAATATTAACATCTGATAGTATATGTATGTGACAATAATCATATGTGTATAATAACAGTAGAAGTGTAACTAATGATAACAGCAGCAGCAGGAGGCATCTGGCAGGACCACGGCAGCATCACAACCACACACGTCACACTATCCGGGCACTGCTGCAATATGATTTAATCTGCGAGATAGTGGAGCACAAAGGCTCTGGAGAAGAAGTCGAGTTAGTGACATGCAGTACAGATGAGTTACAGAGTTAGCAAGTTGCAATAACAGGACATGAGAGAGAGAGAGAGAGAGAGAGAGAGAGAGAGAGAGAGAAGGAGAGCAGGTGTCCAGTGTATTATAGGAGGACCCCCAGCAGACTAGGCCTAAGTCAGCCTAACTGGGGGCTGGTACAAGGCAAGCCTGAGCCGGCCCTAACTATAAGCTTTATCAAAGAGGAAAGTCTTAAGTCTAGTCTTAAATGTGGAGACGGTGTCTGCCTCCCGGACCGCAACAGGAAGATGATTCCACAGGAGAGGAGTCTGATAGCTGAAGGCTCTGGCTCCTGATCTACTTTTGGAGACTTTAGGGACCACGGGTAACCCTGCATTCTCCGAGCGCAGTGTTCTGGTGGGATAATATGGCACTATGAGCTCTCTGAGTTATGACAGAGCCTGACCATTTAGAGCTTTATAAGTTAAAGGGCCAGTGTGTAATATTTGGCATGGTTTATTGTCAATCTGAATCTGAATATTCTACCCATTAATATGTTTATACAAGTGTATAATCGCTATAAAATAAAATTCGTTTGGTTTTCGTAGCCTTATAATTATGCTTTTATATATATGTATATATATATATATATATATATATATAGCAAGGGCCTTGCTTTAGAGAGGTCGCCATCTTGCGCCGCCATGTATGTAAGGCAGCCCGAGCAGACAATCCCGCCAGCCAGAGTTTCACATGTATAAATGAACCAACGAAGACAGCGGAAGGAAGGAAGAAGGAGGAGGAAACAGCAGAGAGTGTTAGTAGTTCGTCGATAGAGAGTAGTGAAAAGTTTTTTTAGTTATAAAGTTTGTGAATGCACCACACTTACCACGCAACAGGAGAGAATGAACCCGAACCGTCATCTGCTAGGAAAAGAAGACGCAGCTTCTCTCCTTGTGTTGCACCCTCTGCGGCGCTTTTCCTCCTGATGATATATCTCCCCAACGATGGTAGCAGTAGCACCGAATCCCATTCTGTGCATTCAGCCTCTCTTCTCGCCCGCTCAGCATCAAACACATGGAGTTCCTCATCTGTATGCTCTGGCTCAAACAGGTATGGCTCTGGGTCTGTGTCCGCTACAAGGAACTCTTCAAAATAGTATTCAAAGTCGTCCATTGCAGCTACTATAGTCTGGAGATATTGCTAGGCTAAATAAACAGCTGAGCTCTGTTTACCGGCTACGCTGTCAGTCAGTGTGCGGGCAGGAGATTGAGCAGAGAGGGGATTTGGGTCCCCACTCGTTATGGTAAATGAGTATGTGTGTAAAGTTATGTTAAGTTAAGTGTGTCTGTTACGCCAGAAGAGTCAGAGTTTGGGATGGAGTCTTTTTTCCCCCTGGAGTGTTACCGGAGTTTCTGGAGTGCTAAAATAAACAGGCCTTTTTCCTGAACACCACTCTGGTCTCCTGCTCGTGAGGGATTCCTTACAATATCTTAACATGGCTTAGATTTCTAAATGAACATTCACCTCATCGCTAGATAGACCTACTCCTGAAAAACTTGTGCGCAAGGCTTTTTTTCCCTACGAGGCCACCGTCATTTACCCAACGGGAGGGGTGAGCGAGTGAGCCCTGCAATCTAGAATTTGACCACGGATGTCACTGTTTTCAACCCATTTTACACACTGGGCCTTTAAGACTTACTAGAGCTACCTGATCATAGGGAGTCACAGTAATCAACAGTAATACACATGACATTATTCATCCCTACAACAGGAAATACTTTTTCCCTAACCTGATATGTTAGGTTGTGCACTGCATATGTGAACATTTTTGATGATCGCCTCCTTCCAGTCCTTTCGTCTTATTGCATTGAACCATAGTTGTCTTTGTTTTTGATGACCGCCAGTGGCGGCTGGTTTTGAGCCTTGACTCCTTCTATTCTGGCTCCCAATAACACAACAAGACCACATTTTAAGACTCCTATGTAGCCTACAGCCCTGTGGTGGAAAGGCAGGTTTACCTGCAGCTAATGAAGTGACGTCATCATGACATCAGCCCTAAAAGCGTCTGTATTCCTACATAAATTACTGTTTACATGAGATATGTACTACATTTGTGAAAACACATGAAGAGTGCATGAGAACAGCCTGGTTTTGTCTAGGCGTCATATCATTCACCATCCCCTCCACCTCCCACCAACAAAGTCAGCTCATATAGAGACATTGGTATGATACTTATGAATTCTACAAATGTAATGTTGCAGAAATGTCCGATGCCAACATCGTCATCTGGCAACTGGGCTGCAAAAACTACTTGGTTAAGTTTAGGAAAAAATGTTTTAAAGAAACCAACATTAACTGTCAGTACAGGAAAGGGAAACAAACAGCTGTTTCTGATGTAAAAACTATATCCACTTTGACCTCATCCACAAGAGGTTTTGTGGCTCAGTAATTCCTCCAGACATATGTAGACACGTGTTGTATCAGGTATTTAAATGCCTGAGGACAGACTTGATAGCTTAAAGGGAAACTATTCAAAAACAAAAAACGTTGTTGTGAGTTTTGAGATTCAGACTAATAAAACTGGTCGGCAAGTGCTGATATATGCACAGTTAAACACTAACTGTAAAAACTCTGAAACAAAGTGAGTCTGTTCAGACCTTCCTGCATACACCACTGTTACCAGCCTGAGAAGGTTCACAATCTAAACTGGGAAACAAAATCGTCCTTCAGCATTATTACTGCAGAGAGAGCTGAGAGTTCAAACAGAAATATTACATAAATCATTTATGAGCTGTTAGAGAGCTAGGTCTGAGTCCCTCTGTGTGTTTGTAATAAGCTCCAGTTGCCCTTCAAGCTATATTGTTTTTCTCTCTCTGTCTCTCCTCCAGTCTTTTCCAAACAAAGAAGAAAAATGTGTATTCATAGTGCATGTAGGGGACGGAGCCTGCAGGAGCTGCTGCCACCCAGAGAGACAAGTGGATGAAGGGATGAAAATGGAAAGAAGTGTTACTTTACAGACAGTGGAGCTATGAAAGTCTGTCTGCAGAGTGCTCTGTGGATTATTCAGACCAGGGGTCTCAAACCTTTTTCCCTCTGAGAGCTACTTTTACAAAATGATAATGGACGAGAGCTACTGATGTTTTGTAACATTAATTCTCATACTGTATTTCAATCAATTCTATGATCAATCAATTTTATTTATGAAGCCCAATATCACAAATCACAGTTTGCCTCACAGGGCTTTACAGCATACGACATCCCTCTGTCCTTAGGACCCTCGTAGCAGATAAGGAAAAACTAGATAAGATAAGGAGATGCAGGACAGACGGTAATGACAGTAGCTTACAAAAACATAAATGAAAGTAATAATATTATAATTATGATTCTGCTATTGTAGTACAATATGTTGAAAGTAAATATTAACATCTGATAGTATATGTATGTGACAATAATCATATGTGTATAATAACAGTAGAAGTGTAACTAATGATAACAGCAGCAGCAGGAGGCATCTGGCAGGACCACAGCAGCAGCACAACCACACACGTCACACTATCCGGGCACTGCTGCGATATGAGTTAATCTGCGAGATAGTGGAGCACAAAGGCTCTGGAAAAGAAGTTGAGTTAGTGACATGCAGTACAGCTGAGTTACAGAGTTAGCAAGTTGCAATAACAGGACATGAGAGATAGAGAGAGAGAGAGAGAGAGAGAGAGAGAGAGAGAGAGAGAGAGAGAGAGAGGGAAGGAGAGCAGGTGTCCAGTGTATTATAGGAGGTCCCCCGGCAGACTAGGTCTAAGTCAGCCTAACTAGGGGCTGGTACAAGGCAAGCCTGAGCCGGCTCTAACTATAAGCTTTATCAAAGAGGAAAGTCTTAAGTCTAGTCTTAAATGTGGAGACGGTGTCTGCCTCCCGGACCGCAACAGGAAGATGATTCCACAGGAGAGGAGCCTGATAGCTGAAGGCTCTGGCTCCCTTTAGGGACCATGAGTAACCCTGCGTTCTCAGAGCGCAGTGTTCTGGTGGGGTAATATGGCACTATGAGCTCTCTAAGATATGATGGAGCTTGACCATTTAGAGCTTTATAAGTTAACAGTCGGATTTTAAATTCAATTCTGGATTTTACAGGTAGCCAGTGCAGAGAAGCTAAAGCAGGAGAAATATGATCTTGTTTCTTAGTTCCTGTTAGTACACGTGCTGCTGCATTCTGAAATAGCTGGAGAGTTTTTAAGGACTTATTAGAGCTACCTGATAATAGAGAGTTACAGTAATCCAGCCTTGAGGTAACAAAAGCGTGGACCGATTTTTCTGCATCTTTTCGGGTCAGGATAGGCCTAATATTACGCAGATGAAAAAATGCAGTCCGTGAGGTTTGTTTAAATGAGAATTAAAAGACAATATTACTCCAAGGTTTCTTACAGTAGTGCTAGAGGCAAGAGCAATGCCATCTAGAGAAACTGTGTCATCAGAGTCTCTGAGTTGTTTGGGGCCAAGAACAATAACTTCAGTTTTGTCTGAATTTAACATCAGGAAATTGGAGCTCATCCAGGTTTTTATGTTTTTAAGGCAGTTATGAAGTTTAGTTAATTGATTACTTTCTTCTAGCTTCATCAATAAATACAATTGTGTATGATCCGCATAACACTGGAAATTTACAGAGTGATTTCTAATGATGTTACCAAAAGGAAGCATATATAGAGTAAACTGGTCCGAGCACAGAACCTTGGGGAACTCCAAAACAAACTTTAGTAAAAAAGGATGATTCATCATGAACATGAACAAACTGAAAACGATCAGATAAATAAGATTTAAACCAGCTTAGTGCAGAACCTTTAAGGTCAATTAAGTGTTCTTGTCTCTGTAGCAGAATTTTATGGTCAATAGTGTCAAATGCCACACTAAGACCTAATAAAACAAATACAGAGACAAGTCCTTTGTCTGAAGCAATCAGAAGGTCATTTGTAATTTTAACTAGTGCTGTCTCAGTGCTATGATGCACTTTAAATCCTGATTGAAATTCCTCAAATAAATTATTATCATAGAGAAAATCACACAGCTGGTCTGCAACTACTTTCTCAAGGATCTTTGAAAGAAAGGGAAGATTAGATATTAGTCTATAGTTTGCTCACACCTCTGGATCCAGGGTGGGTTTTTTAGGAGAGGTTTAACTACAGCTACCTTAAAAGACTGTGGTACTTAGCCTGTTAATAAGGATATATTGATCATGTCTAATAAGTGAGTGTTAACTAAAGGAAAGACCTCCTTAAGTAGCCTAGTTGGGATGGGGTCTAAGAGACATGTTGATGATTTATATTAAGATATCACTGCAGTCAGTTCTTGAAGAGAAATCAGGGAGAAGCAATCTAAATATAGCTCTTACAGCCGTGTTTGAGGTTGGATAGGTACTATCTGAGGACAGGAGGTCATGAATTTTGTCTCTAATAGTTTTAATTTTGTCATTATAAAAGCTCAGAAAATCATTACTGCTGAGGGCTAAAGGAATACAAGGCTCAATAGAGCTGTGACTCTCAGTCAGCCTGGCTACAGTGCTGAAAAGAAATATGGGGTTGTTCTTATTTTCTTCTATTAAAGCTGAGTAATAGTTTGCTCTGGCATTGCAGAGGCCCCTCTTATACGTTTTGAGACTGTCTGCCCAGACTAAACGAGATTCTTCCAGTTTGGTTAATCACCAGTTCCTTTCAAATTTTCGTGATATTTGTTTTAACTTATGGGTTTGCGAGTTGTATCAAGGAGCAAAATTTCTTTGCTTTGTTTACTTCTTTTTAAGAGGTGCTGTGGAGTCGAGTGTTGTTTGCAGTGAGCCTACGGCGCTATCGACAAGATGATCAATTCGGGAGAGGTGAAAGTCGGTACGGGAAACCTCTGTTACTGAAGGACATGGTATTAAATTTAACGATCACATTTTTTTGTTCAATTCATGGCGGCCGATCAGGGCAAACAACAGCCCAAAACATTTACATTAGGAGAAACATGCAGCAGCTTTGAAAACGATGCCAATTAAAAAATACTTGTGAAATATCCAAACAAATACAACTAAAGAAACAGGCTGCAAACTGATTTTCTGTGCAAATAAATTTTAAAATAAGATAAATACTTAAATGGTGTCTCATGGGTCATAATTCTTACTGTCAAAATAGTCTTGTTACAGATTTGTGGATAAGTCCTGCACAGTTGTCGCTCATGCTTGTCTATACATGGCTGGGGATAATTCCTGGGGCCCGTTGCACAAAAGTAGGATTCAGACATCCAGGATAAATGACTGAGCTGGGTTCAATGAATCCAAAACAAGAACGTCCAGGCTTAATTGGTTGCACAAAGACCAAGCCAGGATGAGCAGACACTGATTCATCAAGCCAGGTGAAACAAATCCTGGATCAGTGCCCGCACGCAGCTTCCTCAAATAGACCCCGCCATCGATCACAGATTCACCGATTCACCATGGCAACGAGAGCAGCGTACTTTACCCCATCGGAGGCGGAAATCCTCATGGAGGCTTACGAAGAGGTAATGGATCAAATCATAAAGAAAAGCAACACCGCCACAGTAATCAAACAACGAGAGAAAGCGTGGCAAAGTTGCAGACGGCCTGAAGTTGTTGGTAATTCCTCAACGCTTGTAGCTTGTGTTTAACTTAGAGTTTAAAATTTCACTTAGACAGTGGATAACTCCTGGACGACAGCGGGTTTGACTTATTTTACAGGGTACTGGATATTTTCTGGAAAACTGCAACTGGTGTACCTCTATACCAGATGTTGATAATTCCTCCTGTCTGTGCTGATATATACACAGTAGTGGATAATTCCTGCATGACTGCTTACACTTGATTGCACTGGATATTTCCTGGACAACTGCAGCTTTTACTAGTTTATACCAGGCAATGGATAATTCCTGATGTTTGTGCTTATTTCAACACAGCACAGGATATTTCCCAGACAGCTGCAACAGCTACTCCTCCATACAGGATGGTAAATAGTTCTTCAATGCCTGTAGTTTTTATTAAATTAACCAAGACAATGGATAATTCCTGGAAGATTATTTACTGTCACAACTGCAGCAACAGCAACATTTACTTATCATTCCAGGGAACTGGATATTTCCTGGAAAGCTGAAACTGCCATCTCTCTATACCGGAGTGTCGGCACAGCTCGGCCTCCACGCTGGTCCTGGAGGCCGGTATCAATGACCTCAGGAACCAGCAGTCAGAGGTCCTCAAGCAGGACTTCATCTCCCTGGTGGACTGCCTGCTGGACACGGGGAAGCGGCTAATTATTTCCGGCCCGCTTCCCCCACCTCGTTATGGTGACGTCACCACCAGCTGCCTTCGTCAGCTGCACCTGTGGTTGAAGGGACACTGCTCGGCTAAAAGTATCCCTTTTGTGGATAATTTTATAGCTTTTTTAAACAGACCCACCTTTTTAAACGGGATGGCCTCCACTGAAACCAGGAGGGATCACGGCTTTTATCAGTCAACACTGACCTGACCGTCCGATCCTGCACCACAGCCACCTCCTGACTCACTGCTCACCAGTGTTGGGAATAACGGCGTTATTTTTTCAGTAACGGGGTAGTCTAACTAATTATTTTTTCCGCCGTTACAACGCCGTTACCGTTACTGACAGTCAAATGCGGTGCGTTACTATGAATAAATTGAACGCATCCCCTGGCTAGATGCGATGGAAGTGATTGTGATTGGCTAAGGGGTAGAGTCATGTGTCATGGTAAGCCAATCAGAGCCGGTGTTTTCACACACAAACCGGAACAGCGCGTGAAAACAGAGACACGACGATATGATGGCAGAGCACTCTGAGGAAAACTTGACTTTTACGAGGTGGAGATACAAGCACTACTTCAAATTTGTCAAAATTAAAGTAAGGAACATGCATGTTAAGTGTAATTTATGTCCCGGGGCAAAGATTTTATCGACATCTGTGGTAAGCAATTCAAATCTGCTGAAGCACCTAACAACTGTACACGCTACCACAAAGCTAGTGGCGAAAAATCCCACCGCAGAAACTGATGATGAGAGGCTATCCACGTGTAGCAAAGATGGGCAGGGAGCCACGGTTGCCAAACAGCAAAAGTTGGATTTTTCTGCCCCACCAAAAACTATGACACAGACTGAACTCTATGCTTTGCTAGGCAGGTACGTGGTCGAGAACATGTCACCATTGTCAACAGTAGAGTCAGACTCCTTCCGAGCCATCACTGCGAAAATTCCAGTGAAAGCAGGGGTCAGAATGCCATGTCGAAAAACATTTTCCAAATACCTTGATGCAGAGTATACAAAAATGAACACAGAGCTGAAGAAGACCTTTGAAGAGTTGGAGTTTCTTTCTACAGCTACAGACATTTGGACTGCCCACAACAAGGGTTACATAGGCGTGACCGCCCATTGTATAGATCCACAGAGCCTTGAATGGAAGAAAGCAGCCCTGGCCTGCAGACGGTTCACGGGTCGCCACACATATGACAGCATTGCTACTGAACTGGAGAATATCCACTCATCTTTCGCCATTTCTCACAAAGTCACTGCTACTGTTACAGACAATGGTTCGAATTTTGTGAAGGCCTTCAAAGTGTACCAGCCTGTTCATGATGACGACTCTGAGGAGGAGGATGATGATGATGATGTGACGTTTGTCAACCTGCATGAGGCCTTACAAAACAGGGATGAGGATGATGTGATTACTTTGCCACCACACCACAGATGTGCATCACACACAGCAAACCTCATTTCATGCTCTGATGTTGACAAGTGGCTACTCTCAAGGCCAGAGGTAAAAGCTGTGTACAGAAGTGCTACCGCAAAATGCACAGCTTTTATGGAATAGGGCCAGCCGTTCCACAGTGTCTGCCGAGACCGTGGATGATGTTCCGTGCACGACCAGATGGAACTCCTTTCATGATGCTGTGGCCTGAATCTTGCAGTTCCCCCTCACCGAGCTGAACACTATCTCCTACAAGTTTGGTTTGAAGGCCATGACAGAACGGGAGTACCAGTTCCTCAGGGAATACTGCACAGCAATGAAGCCACTGAGCGTAGCCCTCGACATTCTTCAGGTAGGCATGTCAACAGTTAATCGTTTAACCAATAATCGACTGTTTCAACATTAACCTAATAATCTTGTCAGTTAAAAAATGTTGTGTGTGCCCTTTAACCTGTGCCAATCATAACATTTTTTTTTTTTGTCTGTCAATTAACCGATTAACAACATTTCTCATTCTTGACATCCCTATCTTCAGGGCAAGGACAATTGCTTCTATGGGACACTCCTACCAACACTGGAGATGTTGATGACCAAAACCATGGACACGAAGAGTGGCCTGCAACTCCTTGCATCTATTGCACGTCTGTCCGTCCTGGAAGAGGGATCCCTCCTCAGTTGCTCTTCCTGAGGTTTCTACTGTTTTTTTTTTTCCCCGATAAAGGGGTTTTTTTGGGGGAGTTTTTCCTTATCCGCTGTGAGGGTCTTAAGGACAGAGGGATGTCGTATGCTCTAAAGCCCTGTGAGGCAAATTGTGATTTGTGATATTGGGCTTTATAAATAAAATTGATTGATTGATTGATTGATTGTTGACCTTCCAGAGGCAGTTGTTAAGGTAAGAGCTATTGTCTTTAAATTCATTGAATTCATACATCCATACATTATGAAAATAAAGTAGGCTACAATGAAATGTATATCTTTTAGCTCATAATGTGTAATGGTCTGTGTGTGTGTGTGTGTGTCTCTGTGTCTGTATGTGTCATTTCAGGCAATCAAAATCAGATTTGCAGAGGTGCTGGAAAGCGAAAGTGCCATCTTGGCAGCTGTGACACTGCCAAGGTTAAAACTACGTTGGCTGCGGACACAGGAAAGGAAGGACAACGCCAAGGCAAGTCTGCTGGCAGAGTAACGGAAAAGTGTCCAAGATGAAGACCAGCAACCAGGTACCAATGCACCAACACGCAACCTCAGCACCAACTCCGCCATAGAGGATTTCTTTTCCTTTGAGGATGAGGAGGACACCTCCACTTCTGCTGAAAGCCAAGTCGCTGACTATTTCAAGTCAGCAGCACAAGGGATGGACAGCCTAAACGTGTTTCCACTGATAAAGCAAGTGTCACTTAAATACAATGCAGCCACTTCATCCAGTGCCCCTGTAGAAGGACTCTTTAGCCTGGGGAAGCTCATGTTCACTCCAAAGAGGAACAAGCTGTCTGACACGAGGTTTGAGAAGCTTCTGCTCCTCAGATACAATCACTGGTTTAAGAAGGGGTAGGATAGTTAGACAGGTTGGCTGGATACATGACGGAAGAAGCACAGTATGTCTCATTTGTCTCAGGTTGTTAGAGTTACACTGCAGTGTTAAATCCACTTTGTTGTGTGTTTTATTGTTGAACTGCTTACTTTTGTTATGAAAAAATACTTGAAGTACAGTAGCATATGTCTACTTGAGCAGTTGTCTGACTAGAGATTGTAAATTATGCTACAAAGTGAAACTCACTTTATGTTGTTTTACTATTGACTTTTGTTGTGAAGAAAATATTTGAAGTGCAGTTGCCAATGTCTACTTGACCAGTCTCAGGGGGTGGGGGGTGGTTGTCTAGTACAAATCAGCATGTTGTCTCATTTGGGGAAACTAGTGTAGGATTCTTTCTCAGGGGTTCCTGTGTCTTTAAACACTAATTGTTCCAAAACTGTTGCTCTCTCCTCACTGAGAGAAGTCTTGTCAGCTATTATAGACAGAGAGAGAGAGTGATAGAGAGAGGGGGAGGATAGAGACGGAAGGAGTGATGGAGGGAGGGAGAGGGAGAGAGGGAGGGAGTGAGAGAGGTAGAGAGAGGGATTGGATAGTCACTCTATATTGTTTTACTGTTGACGTTTGTTGTGAACAAAATATTTGAATATTTCTACTTGATCAGTTGTCTCAGGTTGTGAGAGTTTGATTTATTTATTTTACACTGCAGTGTTAAACACACTTTATATTGTTGAACTGTTTACTTTTGTTGTGTGAAAATACTTGAAGTACAGTAGCATATGTCTACTTGAGCAGTTGTCTGACTAGAGATTGTAATTTATGCTACAGAGTGAAACTCACTTTATATTGTTTTACTATTGACTTTTGTTGTGAACAAAATACTTGAAGTACAGTAGCCTATGTCTACTTGACCAGTTGTCTCAGGTTGTGAGAGTTAGATTTAATTTACTAGAGTTAAACTCACTTTATATTGTTTACTGTTGATTGTTATTTTATTATATTGTTTACTGTTTACTTTTGTTACAAGTGCACTTGAAGTGTAGAATAAATATGCTGCTGTCTGCTGAGGAGCAATAAATATTCCAAGGTTCCATAAAACAAGTACCTGTCTATTCTTCTCTATTCAACTGACTCGAATACTGCTCGGAAAATTTCAGATTCTTTGACATATAGCAACTTCTTTTTAAAGTAACGGAAATAGTTAACTAGTTACTTTTATTATAGAGTAATTCAGTTACTAACTCAGTTACTTTTTGGAAGAAGTAGTGAGTAACTACAACAAATTACTTTTTTAAAGTAACATGCCCAACACTGCTGCTCACCCATCTCCACCCTCCTCCACTACACATTGCACCACACACACTTCTCCCTCAGTAGCACCTTCTTTGCAACCGGAAACACAGAACATTCACACCATAAAAACTATCATTACACTTAGAAAGTTGAAACCCAGGAATGTTTTTAGACCTAAACGTGTTTTTAACATCCATTTGAAAAGTCATGAAGAGCGCACGTTCAGCACAAACATTAAAATGGCAGTACTGAACGTGCGCTCCCTTTTAAACAAATCTTTTATCATAAATGATTTCATTTTAGACAATAACCTAGACAGTATTCTCCTTACAGAGACATGGCTTGGCACCGACGCACCTGTTGTTCTCACCGAGGCTTCCCCACCAAATTTTAACTTTTTATATTCTATTAGGGGAGGTAAAAGAGGAGGCGGAACTGCATCAGCAGCAAAAACCATGTCCTCAAATGTCCTCAAATGAAGATGAAGATGGAGAAAATCAAAGCTAACAGTCCACTACGAAATATTACGTCAACATCTCAAAACCTACTATAACACAGTCAAACAGGCAAGAATTTCCCACTACAAAAAACTAATCTCTCACAATGAAAACAATCCCAAATTCCTCTTCTCCACAATTGATATTTTAACAAACAGTAATTTTAACAGATCACCTAAGACAACAACCAATGCCCTTTGTGAGGACTTTGCAGACCACTTCAGAAGTAAAATCAATGACATCAGATCCAGTCTTTTATCGCAACAGATTTTAACTGTCGACACACCTGGATCATTGCTTTTACCTGAGAGAACACTGGAGAGTTTTGCCCTGGTTGATGCGCGGACACCTGGTCGAGTTTTCTCACAAGCAAAGCCCACAACCTGCCTTTTAGACCCAATTCCCACACTGTTTTTTTAAAACATTTTATGGATTCTTTGAGGAACAGCTACTGTACATGGTGAATTGGTCTCTTCAGACAGGTGTCTTCCCGACCTCCTTGAAAATGGCGGTGGTGAAGTCTCTTCTGAAGAAGAGCAATTTAGACCCCAACATTTTTAATAATTATTGACTTGTATCCAACTTACCATTTTTAAGCAAAATTTTAGAAAAACTGTTTTTTAACCGAGTAAATTATTTTTTAAGTACAA
This sequence comes from Cromileptes altivelis, assembly GCA_013133815.1. Lineage (NCBI taxonomy): Eukaryota > Metazoa > Chordata > Actinopteri > Perciformes > Serranidae > Cromileptes > Cromileptes altivelis. The sequence goes on from CM023145.1 coordinate 4,318,522, forward strand.
ATAACACTTTAGAGAAGTATCAGTCTGGTTTTAGGATGAACCACAGTACCGAGACAGCCCTTTTAAAGATTTTAAACGACATCAGGTGCAATTTAGATAACCATAAACTCACAGTCTTGGTACTACTGGATCTAACCGCCGCCTTCAATACAGTAGACCATCACATTTTATTAAAGAGACTGAGGCACCAGGTCGGCCTCTCTGGTACTGTTTTTGACTGGTTTGTCTCTTACCTTACTGATCGACACTTCTTTGTAAGTATTGATACATGTTCCTCAGGAACCCATGAGATAAAGTGTGGGGTCCCCCAGGGGTCAATTTTAGGTCCAACTCTTTTTAATCTCTACATGCTTCCTCTGGGGGACGTCATCAGGAGGCACGGCATCAGCTTTCATAGTTATGTTGATGATACGCAACTGTACCTCGCCATGTCTCCTGGGCCCAGTATTTCAAAGTTATGATAGGATTATCCTGGCTGGATTGGATTAAATCCTGATCTGATCTGAAAACTGGGTATTTCAACACAGATCAAGAGGATCCTGATCCTGAGGATCAGGATTCAGTTCTGGTAATCCAGTCCTCCCTTTAATCCAGATAAAGGCTGCATTTGGGTATTTCAAAAGTTAAGGCAGAGATCTGGATCAATTTGATACCAAATTTCAGGATTATTTGGATCCCACCTCAGAGGGGGATTTGACAAAGCCTCAGCTCCACTTCTCCTAGATATTGATACTCAAGATGTTCATTACACTTCATTTAAATTAGTATTTTAGTTGTAAGCAATTTCAAGCATAGAGAAATATTGTTTGGCCATACTTCCTGAAACTGCTGTAAATAAGACCAACAAATACAGACCTATTTCTCAACGTCTAGTTTCACCTAACATTGTAACCTGTTTGTACCAAAACATCCAACATATGTTTGTGGTCAGATAAAGGCAAGGAAATGTAGTGCAAAGTAAATTTATTTGTATAGCACATTCTTTTCTTTACATAGAGTGCAAGAAACAACACAGGGATTAACATAATAAGCACATGGCAATTCAAACAAAGTACTAAAAAAGCAATTAGAAACAAATGATATGTGTGCACTTGCATTTTTCCAATGTTACATCAAATGTTTGAGGGGGGGGGGGGGGGGGGGGGGGGGGGGGGGGGGGGGAGTAATAGCTCAACTATGCCCTGAAAAAACATTGCTGTATGTCTCAATTTAAATCACATTTAAGCACTTTCAATGTATATTTTCATGTTTCTGATTTAATGAAGATAAATTTTACTTAATTCAGATAATCTTAAAAATGCACCTTTAAGTGCAGCCTTCTACAAAAGGGGATACATTTCTAGGGATTTCCAGCACTCAACCTGTTGTCTTCATTAGCAGTGGCATTGCTGAGTGGGCCATGGGTGTGAGTGTATTCTGAAAGTAGAAGTAGAGTGTGCATGAGCATATCTTTATCATTGGCTACAGTTACATGATGGCTTCTCATTTGGAATGAAATAAATCTGAATGAAATCATTCGGAATTAAGGTTTTTCCAGGTAGTTTACATGGGAAATATTCATTCTGAATGAGGGTTTACATGGGAGATCAGTTCAACCGCCTTTATTCAGGTCTGCGCAAGGTTTGGGTCAGGGAAGGTTTCTGATTGGATAGGGGGTGGGGCGGATGTTACATGTTTACGTTTACCGGAAGAAAACACTGTAGTCCTTGCTCCGGATAACAAGATGTTTGACGATGCCGTTCTTAGTGCCTTTTTCGGGCGTGTTTTGCTTATGTTCTTGAAGCAGCAGTACGACAACAACCTTGTTCTGCTAATGCTTCATCTGTTGAGGAGGAGAAGGGAGGTAGAAGGTCGAAGAAGGGAGATAGAAGACCTTGCTGTGGCGAATGGAAACCGGTGAGTGCAAAAAGTCCGACTGCTGTATCTCAGCCTGTTGCTATGCACGCTATATACATCATCGCGCCAGAAGGGCAAGGAAACGAGCATGCGCAGAAAGACCGGAATGTATTTAAAGACAAATGAGTGTATACATGCACACAAAATTCTTTCATTCTGAATGACAAACGGAATAAACCACCCACTTTAATCGGATTTAATTTTCAATCGGAATGACCGTTTTTCAATTGGAATGACCGTTTACATGACCACTTTTAATCGGAATGGCTTTTCATTCCGATTAAAAGTGGAATTAAACTGTGCATGTAAATGTACTGAGTGTCAGGAATCCACAATAGTCAGAGAAATTGTTTAAGTAACATTACAGAAAAGCATATCATCAACATTACTGTAGCATACCCAAACTCAATCCTCTGACACTTCTGAATGAACCACAAAATTCATACTAGTACTGTGTATTTTTCTAATACTGCAGCAGTCTGCTTTGCACACATGTAAAAAAAATAAAAATGAAAAAGTCCGCTGGCAATAACATAACGTTAAACTCTGAACAGGCTGGTGTTTAAAGAGTTGATGTATGACGTACTTCAGATTAATTACCTTTTAAATTAAACCATAGACCGCAAAATACATCATACAAAGTCAGCTACCTCGCTAGCCTGCTAGCTACTTAACATGCAAGTCAATGGAGCCACGTTAGCTACCGTTAGCATGACCTTGGCTCAATTACAGATCGGTACAGCCACGTTTTAAGTAGGTGACAATTCAAATAGCTGGCTCACGTGAGATGGTGAGTGGCCTTCGTATGGTCTTAAAAACGCTACACATTAGACAACGGTATACTTACATTTTGATGCGAAAGCTGTGCTACCAACTGTTCCTGTGAAGTGTTCCGCCGTGGAGACAGAGCACAGCGGGTCATAATCTGAAAGCCACGCCCCCAGAGGGGAAACGTTTCAGATCCGGGGGCGGAGTTGGAAATCCATATCCAGTCAGATTGGGATCAAGGTGATCCACCCTGCCAATGTTTTGAAATACCCAGATAAAGTCAGCAGGATCACCTTGATCCATGACTGAGAAAAGGAGGATTTCATTATCCGGATTATTCTGATCCAGATTACAAGTTTTGAAATACTGGGCCCTGATGACAACAGAGCCAATTGATGCCCTTTTTGACTGCATTTTAGATATAAAGTCATGGATGGCAGCAAATTTCCTGCAGCTCAACCAGGACAAAACAGAGGTTTTAGTCATTGGTCCTGAAGACCAGAGAGAGAAACTTTTACCAAAACTACAGGATTTTAAACCAACACAATCTGTAAAAAATCTGGGTGTGATTTTTGACTCTGAGCTCTGTTTTATTCCACATTTTAAAAACATAACAAAGGCAGGTTTCTACCACCTTAAGAATATAGCCAGAGTTTGCCCGTTTCTCTCTCAGGCCAGCATGGAGGTGCTGATGCATGCTTTTATCTCCTGTAGGTTAGATTATTGTAATGCCCTGCTCTCTGGTCTTTCCAAAAAGAGTATCTCAAATCTACAGTTATTACAGAATTCAGCTGCTGACGAAGACCAGAGGGCAGGAGCACATTACACCATTTTTAAAATTGCTCCATTGGCTCCCCATGCACTTCAGGATCGATTTTAAGGTTCTTTTATTAGTTTTTAAATGTCTTACGGTCTTGGGCCTTCTTATTTATCTGACCTGCTTTTACCATATCAACCCTCACGGACCCTGAGGTCCTCCGGCACCGGCCTTTTAACCATACCACAAGTTAGCACTAAAACACATGGGAAGGCAGCATTTAGTTATTATGGCCCCCGATTGTGGAACGGCCTGCCGGAGAACCTCAGAGCTGCAGAGACTGTTGATGTTTTTAAAAAGAGGCTCAAGACTCATCTTTTTAATCAGGCTTTTAACTGATGTCTTTATTTATCTATTTTAAATTCCTCTTATAACAGATTAATCTATCTATTATCTATTTTTTATTTATTTTTTATGTTCTTACCCTTGCTGTTTTTACGTTCTTATCTCATTTAACCTTTATCTTTTGTTATTTTAGTTAGCCTATAGGTTTTAGTTTTGATGCATTTTATGTCTCTGTTTTAGATCATTCTTGCCTAGCTATTAACTCAATTTTATGAGCTAAACAGCTTTTTGTTTATTAGGTTCTTTTTATACCTTTTATCCTGTCTTACTGTTTCAGTCCCTCAGCTTTTAGCTCCAGTGTTTCCTCCTGGGGGCCTACCACACTGAGAGTTGTTCCTGGTCTCCAGCTTGCAATCATATATAAAGGGCACTGGATAATTTCTGGAACACAGCAGCTTCTTTGTGCAGGACAGAATTATTAACAAACTGATTTCCTCACATGAAGAAACAAGACTGCAGCCTTCGAGTCTCAAATGTTGTGTTGTGCAGGTAGGGTGCGTGGAGTAAGTCCGACCACCCAATTGTTTAACTACTCATTAGTCCGACTACCCAAAGGTCCAACCTAGCATTTGAATCCCATTAGTCCGACCTCGGAAAAATCCGACCACAGTAAAGTTACATTTCAGGGGGGACCAGGCAACTTTCCCCTTTCAGTAAACACAGAGCAGCGGTACCACTAAACAGCTGCATGTCTCCATGCACGGACTGTGAGGACAGTTGCATTTATCTCATGACGGGAAATCACATCATCTGCTATATGTGACATACATGCCCTTATTTGGATAACATATCCTGTATTCCCCACACACTGAATGAATGAATGAGTGACATCATTGTATGTTTTTTTCCTGCTGTATTGCATATCGCACATCGCCACTCACTAGGCTGCTGACTGGCTGCCATAAGCTACGCACAAATAAAACATTAAGAAGTTCTAACAAATGCAAATTTTATTACATTTTTTCCATAAAGAGGCCAACAGTAGAATTCACCACATGACAAAAGCAGACAAGAACTACCATAGTTTGAGTGCTGTCCTTGGTGCTGAAGATGTCCCCAGGCCTGTTACAGGCAGCGGTTATAACAAAATCACTTTAAGCACTGTCCTTGGTGCTGAAGATGCAAAAACAAACAAATGTCTATACTCAAAAACTCACTACCTCTGACACGACGAACCAAAACAGTGTACATGGATTAAAAAAACAACATCAGCAGAAAAACAGAAGTCCTGCAAACCAACAATTCAATTCAATTCAATTTTATTTATAAAGCCCAATATCACAAATCACAATTTGCCTCACAGGGCTTTACAGCATACGACATCTCTCTGTCCTTATGACCCTCGCAGCGGATAAGGAAAAACTCCCCCAAAAAAACCCTTTAACAGGGAAAAAAAACCGGTAGAAACCTCAGGAAGAGCAACAGCAAGCAGCAATCACCATAGCCAAATAACGTTGCATATCTGTAATAAAGACATAAAAACAAGACAGCTGTTGGCAGCTGTCAGGGAACAGGACAAAAAGTTGGAGACCACACGCTACATTACTTTTAACAAAGAAATTTATTAGAAAAAATAGGCAAAGCTGTTGCTGCTGCAGCTACTATTAGGCTACTACTGTTATCCAAACTAAATTAAATGAAGCAAAGATTGTTTAACCTATAATTCCACATTATGTTGCCTTCTTTCCACAGCAAATAAATTATTTCCTTTTAACTAATGGCTCAGTGAAATGCCGTCCAGCAAAGTTAAATATTTTCACCACCATTTTAGTTATGAAATAGCATCACATATGATATTCAAGGTGCACGCACACACAAGCAGGATCTCACACACATAAAAAGTGGCTGGAATTAATAAACAAGCAGTAAATGTACAGAGGCAGTGTTATGAGTAAAATTATGTCTCACCTTGACTTATACGGCACCAAACATGGCCTTGCATTTTGGGGCCTCATTTATCATTGTGAAAACACCTTTTTTTAATTTTTTACACCTTTTTTCCCCCATTTTGTGCGTATACATTTTTCTCCGCCAAATATGTCATCTATCAAACCAAAACTTGACGGGAAAAAGTTCCAGACATTTACATCCACTCTAACCATGGCGTACCGTGGTGTACACCCTTTTTGAAGATAGGAGGAATTGGCGATGCAGATACTGAGTCAGCAAATTGCAATTTGCAAGGGAGAGAGGAAGAGTGCGGGATTTATAAATGCACTATCATGTCTATAATGGCCCAGTTCACCACAAAATGTATCTCAATACAAGATCATTTCCTGTAACAGGCCGATTTATTGTCTCATATGGATTTATTTTCCACACTTGGCCTTCGCTGCTTCAAACTCGTCTGCGTAATGATCCTCACAGCACACCATCAAACCAAATGCCAATAATTCATGATTACATTGTCATCAAGATGTGATCGAGTACACGACATACCCGGCAGCACCCCACTTTGAGTACTCCACTTTCCCGTGCTACTGGTTAGATGTAGTTTATTTGTATGTCATGGCATATATAGATATATATATAGCAAAGGAATCGAGGGGGAGAAATTTTACTTCATGATGGTCATAGGTGCCCAAAAAATAAAGAGAAAGGACAGAAGATATATTGGCGTTGTTGGAGGAGGACGTGCAATGTCTTCCTCCACACGGCCTTCTTCGACATTCATGCGCAGCAGCCCAACATGTCCTGTAGACACCCCAGCACAACCACCCTGATGAGAGGGACCTGATCTCAGCAGGTACATTCAAGCAAAGGATGTTCCAGATGATAGAGAATGACCCAAGCATGCCCATAAGACGAGGCGGTCAGAGCAGCCCGACGGGGTGACAGGGTCCCTGAGTTCCACTCTGTGCACTCAGCGATGAACAGAAAACATGTATCAGTCCTGCCACCGATTCCACAAGATGTGGATGATGTGGTCGTTGAGAATCCGTGGGCTCAAACTTGGCGGGGGAATCAGTTTCTGTCTTGCCAAGACAATGCTTGGGGGAATCATAGAAACTATGCCCTCCTCAGCAGGTACTTATCTTTTTCTCTCAATTTTATATCTCCAGTTTCTTTCGTGTGTTCCTGTTTAATAGGAATGTGTTGTGTTCTACCCAAGGTTATTATCGTTAACTAAAACTAACTAAAAAACTGACACTAGGTGTGAAAAAAACATTTTTGTTAACTGCAGTGATGGGCAGTAAAGTAGAAGTAACACATTACTGTAATCTGATTACTTTTTTCCAAGTAACTAGTAAAGGGATTACAATTGCAAAAACAGTAATTAGATTACCTTTACTTTTCTGAAAAAGGGCTGCGTTACTGTGTCAATATTAGCATTTTAGCCCAATAGCGTCCAGGTCATGTGATCAAATGACTCAAAATCAATGTAGGATCATATTCCTACACTGGCTGCATGAGATACACATCTTGTTTTTATATTTTAAATCTCTAAATATTTTTATTAATTTTTATATGTAAATATTAGCATTTTAGCTCAATAGCTTCCAGGTCATGTGATCAATTGACTCAAAATCAGTGTGGGATCATGTTAATACACTGGCAGAAGAGGTTGTCCCGGAGCGAATATCTGTCGAATGTCCAATGTAAAACTAACTTCACCTCGGAATACATATCACCTTCTAGCTGGCGCGGAGTGATATGCTGTCATAAGGCTTTATAGAATTGTAGCCATGGTATAAGGACCGTATAAAGCATATTTAGGTTGTGCATCAAGTTTTTGAAAAGTAACTAGTAATGTTACTAATTACTTTTGAAAATAAGTAATCAGCAAAGTAATGGTAAGATTGCTTTATTGGCGAAGTAATCAGTAATCAGTAACTAATTACTTTTTCCAAGTAACTTGACCAACACTGGTTGACTGAAAAGTAACCAAAATAAACTAGAATGATAGAGAAAATGTCCTTATTTTTTGTTTTTTTCATAGCTAGTATTATGGGCAGGTCAGTTGATGTCAGCTAAATGTTTCTGGTTGATGATACAAATGACCTGATTGTTTCATGTGACATGAGACAAATTTAAGACATGAGTCATGTCATAAATTTGTATTTTGCTGGTGGTTGTTTATCTGTCCAAATTCAGTACATTTTTAACCCTTGTGTACTGTTAAAAAGACTCCCTTTATGTAGGCTACTGTTAGAGGCCAAAATGGCCACTAAAACGACTGCTGTAAAAATATAACAGACAAATATTTCTTTCAAGTTTTTTTGCTTACATCTGTTAATCAACCTCAGTCCTGATCAAAACTGCTAAATATCGAAACAAACAAAAAAAAAAAAAAAATCATGATTTCAACTCTTTAAATGCCAATTTAAGCAATGTCACTGATTTGGGGGGAAAACATAAAAATTAAAATATTATATTTTCAATATAAAAAGTTATTGGAGACTGGATATTTTTACATGTTGTAACTGTCTTGGATATGTCAAGGTTTAGTAACAACATTGACTTTGATAAATATTTAGTTTTTATGCAGCATCATATTAATAAACTTGACTGACTTGCCAAGAAGTATACATGGATGGCACTTTCAAAAGTTGCCCAGGCCCCCATATGCAGTTCATGACCATCTATTTCAGCTTCAGTGAAAGACCAATCTTTTTGAACATACGAACGCTTGAGTTGATACAAATGATTATGTTTATGTTTATGTTTATTCACACGTCAACAAAAGGTACAGTTGCACATACATCAGCATTAGGGTATACCAAAGTATGCCCCATGACATGTGAAAAGGGGCACCCCATAGAAGATACTTAAAGCTTATTGGGAGGGGGCCCAGGACATTTAACATATAACAACAAGGGACAAAAACAACACAACACAGGATACACAAAACAGTTAGTACATTACAGACAAACCTAAACAAAACAAAAACAGGACATTGATCCCAGTTGACATTTTCAAAGCAAATTATAGATACATAGACAGTAGTTCAGTTTTTAATTTCCTCTTTAAGATGGAGAGAGATCGAGCAGTTTTGAGGTGATCATCAAGCTGGTTCCAAATCTGTGGACCATAACACACAACACTTAGGCTAGTAGTTTTAAGCCTTCGCTTTTTCCCAGTTATAATGTGTTTATTCCTGGTGTTGTGTGTATGTAGAGAGTTGCTAATTGGAATAAGCTCACATAGTTTTGAATTGAACTTGTTAATTACTCGGTACATTGTACATGCATTTTGATAGGTGTTGAATTCAGGAAGCCTTAGTATTCCATGGTGACGAAAGAGCAGATTAGTGGGAGCATTGAATTCAGACCAGGAGAGGGCACGAACCACTTTCTTTTGCAGGACTTGGAGTTTTTTTTGTGGCTAGGAAACGTGTTGCACCAGATGACATTACAATAATACAGATGAGGTTCAGATAAGGTTTTATATAATGTAAGAAACGTTGAGGATGTAAGAGGGTAGGCAAGATGGATATAGGGTGATAATTACTCAGATTTTTTTTCTCACCGGATTTGAAGATTGGGAGAACTTTGGCTATTTTTGCTGAATGTGGTACAACTCCAGTAGAAAGGGAGAGATTGACACAGAAAACAAGTGGTTGTACAATTACTTATTCTGCTAGAAATTTCATCAGCTCCTGCCGAATGTGAGTTTTTCATATTTTTAGAGTTTGTAATCTCTTGTGATAAAGTATCATATGCAGTACTGGCATTTGTACACATATAAACATTATTCCATGTTTTAGTCTGCAGTTCCTCGCCAAGATGTTGCAAAGCAATCTCATTGATCACTCTAGTTTTTAGTTTACACCGTGGAAGCAAGGGCCTGCCAGACAAAGTATGAAACAATACAATGGGAAAATGGTCAGAAATATCAGAGTACTACTCCAGACTCCAGTTTAGGGCTCCTAATGTTTGTGATGACGTTGTCTATGATAGATTTAGTTGAGTGAGTAATTCTTGAAAAAGTATTAATGGTGGGGAAGAAGGAAGAGGAATGTAGTGCGTTCCTGAAGTCATTTTTAGTTGTATCTCCTTTGGAGAGATCTACATTGTAGTCTCCCAAAAGAAAGCAGTTTTTATTTTTAGAGTTAAAACGATACAAAACTCTGTAATTTTCTAATTTTACCTACAATGAATTTCTTTCCATTGCTGGCAGTTATTTCAACAGAAAGCAATTCAGAGTAATTATCATCTATGTCAACATCATCACAAAGAGTCACATGTAGTCTAGTGGACACATAGAGACACACGCCACCTCCAGTTCTACTAAGTCTATTTCTATTAAATAGTCTATAGCCGTCTTGATTTAGGATGTCAATGTATGACTTGTCGTTCAACCAGGTTTCCATACAACCGATGACATCAAAACTGCATTCCATGGTTGAAAGGAGAGCAACTAGCTCACTTAGGCTTCGGATATTCAAATGAAAAAGAGAAAGTGTGTTCTTATTGTTTAAACATTTTACTTGCTCTGGTAGATATGTTTTACAGTTTATATGTGCATCTAGATTTATGCACTGCTTCACATCCTCCCCATCAAAAATAAACTCATTGCAACCCATGTAAGAGATGGCTAATTGATTTTGCTGGGATCACACATAAACAGACAAGCAAACAAGTAAACAGACAAATAACATAGAAACAAACAATCACCATAATGTCCTGTGCACAAGCGGGAGTGAGTGACAGCAATATGTCGCTTCCACCCTCCTCCATACAAGAGGAAATGGGCTATCGAGTCCATAAAGTCTGGAGAATAAAGTTAAAAAACAAACAAAAAAAAAAAGTTCAAGTTGACCAAAATAAGAAAAAAAAAGGCTCAGACTGTAGTATTCCAGTACAGAGAGTTCGAGCAACGTTTCCAGTATACAGAGTTAAACAGAGTTAGAGCAATGTTTAACTTACAGCCACACGGCTTGGAAACAGTCTTACCTTCTCAGCAGTTGTGATGAGCCTCGGCATCCCTATACCGGGCGCTCAGGCCTCCAGTGGTGGCAGAGAAGGGGAGATGAAATCAGCGGCTTCTTTTAGATCCGTAAAGGTGTGGATTTCGTTTCCCTTGGTGAGCTTTATGGTAGCAGGGTATAGCAGAAACGCCTTGTAGCCCTGGACACGGGCCTCATGCATCAGCTTGTAGCAGGGTTTACGGCGTGCTGCAGTGGCTTCACTGTAATCAGGAGCAAACTTCAGCTGAAGGCCACCCACCGTATGAGGATTTTCCCTGGCTTCATTCAAGACGCGGCCCCTGTCGATATAGCGGAGAAACTTCATTATCATTGGCCGGGGGCCGAGTTGTCTCCCGTCAGGTCAGGGTCCCGGCGGCTGCCCGAGGCGGCGACTTTTCATCAGCTCCGGGGGAAAAGCTGCCAGGTTAGTAAACCAAGTCAGGATCTTCTCCGTCAGGTAGGCGAGGGCGCTCTCCTTCTCCAGACCCTCTTTAAGGTTGAATAGTAGCAGGTTGTCTCTGCGTGATCTATCTTCTAGGTCAACCAGCATTTATTCAAAGTGTGCAGGTCTTTCTGACAGTCAGCTGTTGCCTTTTCAGTGTTAGAGACATGCTGTTGCAGTTTAGTCATATCTGAGCGGATTGTTTTTATTTCTTCTGTGTGGCGTGTCAAAACAGAGTTCATCTTGTCAATTTGCTTTTCAAGTCTCTTCGCACGAGCCTCCGCTCTTTCATCAGCCTCTTTGAAATATTTGGCCAATACCTCCTCAGAGACTGCTGCCAGGGCCGCGTGTTCCTCGCCCAGCTCTGTGCGTATTTTAGCCATTGTGTTTTGCTGAATGGCAGTTTTCCGCCTCGTTGTTGACATAAACTTAGCAGGTTGCAAAGAGACAGAGTGGACTTCAGTATAAGTTGAAAGAAGTGCCCATATATCAGTAATTCTTAAGGTTTAGGCAGGAGGGTAGACGCCGTGGCTGTCAAGCCTGTTCTGTCATGACCCGGAAGTATCAAGTTATCCATTAGGTTCTAAACGCTTGTTAAAAGCGTCCATGTTCAGTTTTAGTGTAAAAGTAGAGAACATTTAATAATGTACTGTATAGCATCCAACCCTTTTATGTTAGTTTTAAACGTGTCACATATTCTATGGTTTTACAGGTACATGGGTAGAGTGGTGCCTCTCGTCCTGTGCCTGCTGATGGGCAAAACAGTGGGGCAGTATCAGCAGGTCCTGGCCCATGTTAAACGGAAGGTGTGCCGGGTAACAGGCAATGTCTGGAGTCCGCGACATGTCGTGATGGACTTTGAGAGCTCTGTCCTGCTGGCCCTCCAGACGGAGCTCCCTCAAAGTTGCCCAAGTGCCTGCTACTTCCACTTCTGCCAGTCTTTGTGGAGGCGGGTGCAAGAACTGGGCCTAGCTAGACCCTACAGCTGACATGGCAAGCTACAGAAGTGCATCAGGAAGTTCATGGCACTGGGGTATGTGGTGGATTTGTTAGCTTAGTGAATCATATCAATAATCCTTGTGTAACTGTTCAACTGTTCATTTGAATGCATATTGGAAGCACAATCAGGAGACCTTGTTCCTTCCAAACCCCCAAAGAGACTTTGGTGTCTTGTGTAGCTAAGACCTGATTTACGGGCCCAGTATATTGAGTTTGGTAGCTCTGTTAACTTTAGGATCAAAGATATTGAGCAAAAAACATGAATTAGCTTTTTACACTGATTGCCACAATGCTATTAAAATTTTGTCCTTGCCCCAGAACTCTCCATCAAATTTGGTGAGACTGTGAATTAGTTTTTGTTGTGCTTTATTAGGGGCTGGGCAGCCTAAGCTGCCAAGACCTTCTTTTTTTCCTGCTTGTTCTTTCTTCTTCCGAGGAAATCATATTTCCCATGCGCAAAACATCATCAAACTTCGCACAAAGGTCCAGTCCTATACCAGATTGTCTCAGCTGCAAACACAAGTGAATAGGCCTGATGGTGGTGCTACAGTAAGCATCTAAAGTTTAAAAAAAAAAAAAAAAATCATAACAAATCAACCATATGTGGTTACAGATTCACAACTTTCACCAAAATGTAGCCCCAATACTGAAGACACTTCTGTACATTTAAAGCTATTACAAATTATGAAGTATGAACTCTGTAAAACTTATTAAACCTATCTCCTCCCACAATATTTGCTCAATTGACTCCAAACTTGCTACAGAGCATCTTCAGACTGTCCTACATAAATGATCCACACAAATTTGAGCTAAATAAATTTTCAGTGTTCATGAAAAAAATTGACAAAATTTAAGAGTCATGATAGATGATGTTTGATGAATATCAGAATTTTATATCAAAAACTGTATTTTTGACAGTATTTTGAATTTTGCTCTCATGTGAACAATTGGAGTCAATGCAAGAATGTCATTTTTAAACATCAGCTTTTCACTTGTGGAGTAAATCAATCATTGTTGAAAGATTGTTGAAAAATTGTATCTGTTGTTTAGATACAATACGTGTATTTTCAGATTTTTGTCTTGATAACTGAATTTTTTGATAGCAGTTTGAAATCTGCCTTGACAGCTGCTGTCATCCTGGTGGACTGGCTTAGTCAATTTGTGAAGCTGCTGAAGCCTTGTTACTCACTAATTAGCTCAATCAGAGAAGAAGAAGATGCTCCTTGGTGTCAGAGGTTGTGAGTTCAAGCCTCAGCTGATGCAAAATGTATATTGTAATGCCAACTTTCTTGTCTTCCTATTCTGCCTCTTGTTGCTCAGAATTGCCTAAATTTGCCTAAAATTGCCCAGCCCCGACCTTTGCTGCAAAGAAGCTATAATTAAAAATTCTTACAGTATAGCTCCAAATGTGGAGCTATACTGTAAGAATACACACACACGCCTCCAAATTTGGTGCAAATCAAAGTTGTAGTTTAGGCATGGAAGTAAAATGGTGAACCAGGGACAGACCTCCTGTCTCTGTCTCTGTCTGTCTCTGTCTCTGTCTCTCTCTCCCTCTTTCTGTCTCATTGTGTCATGTGGATTACTGTTAATTTATTATGTTGATCTGTTCTGTACGACATCTATTGCACGTCTGTGGGTCCTGGAAGAGGGATCCCTCCCCAGTTGCTCTTCCTGAGGTTTCTACTGTTTTTTCCCTGTTAAAGGGGTTTTGGGGGGGAGTTTTTCCTTATCCGCTGCGAGGGTCCTAAGGACAGAGGGGTGTCATATGCTGTAAAGCCCTGTGAGGCAAAATCTGCACCCCGATTATCATCCACAGAGCGAGATTGCATGCCAACATTTTCAGAACAAAACAGCTCAAAACAAAACAGGCTGCAGTGAGTCTCCCTCCATGTGATATATAAAAATACCTGGTTTGTGCATTAAGTCCTTCTCAGGCAAGCTTGGAGGTATCGTGTTAAGTTGGCCGGACGCTATGCAGCCCTTTTCCTTTCTCCAAGTGAGGATTAGAATATTTGCAGTTCACATAACCCGGCCGAAATTAAGACAAACACTTGAAGGTCCACCCATTACTAAAAGTGTCTGTCATATAAAAACTAAAATAATGATCAAAGTTGGCATACTGAAATTTAAGGTGTGTCGGTTGAGTCATGTCGTCAGCTCGTGCATTGAGTAACATTACAGCTTAATGTTCCACCTTAAAAATCCCGGCAATTGGCATGTGAATGAAGTTATTTTTACTCCAACTCTGGCTAATGCAAGAAGCAGCAAAATATCCTTTCACTGTTTAATTACAGTTACTAATTAAACTCTCCACAATATGAACAGTGGCTTTTGCCTCATAACCCGCTACAGCTCAGCCCTGAGCAGAGTGACCGTCTGCTACTGACCAGTCAACAGACTGCAGTGTTCACAGCTCCACCTTTTAGTACCAGATCTGTGTGCTAGGCATGGGCGTAGCAGACACAGGGTATGCGTGGGACATGCCCCCCACACTTCCTGTATCAGTGTATCTGTTTTTGAGGAGGGGCTGTCTTATGCTGTAAAGCCCTCTGAGGCAAATTGTGATTTGTGATATTGGGCTTTAAAAATAAAATTGATTGATTGATTGAAAAAGTCTCTTGTCCCCCTGGGACTGACTAACATCTCCATGGGCTATTTTCATGTTACTGCTATATCCTATTCCTGGGTTAAGAGTTGTTCAATTTGAATATTTCTCTTAATCCTAAAATATATTACAGGTACCTGCCTTTGGCGTTGGTGTGCCAGAACTTCCAGCAACTGGCTGCAAAAGGTCCACTCTCTGACTCATCCGGTGCTTCCAAAACCTGGACCTGTTCATCCGGTACCTTCATCGCAGTTATATGAGGGATGGCTGTCAGTTTCCACCAACGCTGTGGAATGTGTACCGCAGGACAATGGACAGCAGAACCAACAACTTCGCTGAATGTAAGAATTAAAGGAGGGGTTCACTATCTCGGACATCAAGGCCCATTTACAGGTCATATACTGTGTTTCTGAAAAATCCCATTTGAGATGTTCACTCCAGTACCAAGGTGTCTCTCAAAAACATTTTTTACGTGCATGCTCTGTTACACTGGCTGTCTTTGGAAAACGCATGCGCCTGTAGCCAGGTGCTTCCTTGAGAGTGTGCCTAGATGTCCAGAGTTTCCGGCTCTTGAACCAGCTCTGGGGTCTCATTTATAAAGCTTGCGTACGCACAAAACAGGGCTTTAAAGTGGCGCAAAGGTTGTGATTCATAAAAAGCAAACTTGATGGGAGACTGTGCGCAACTGTAAGCAAACTCTGAGCCATGCATTGGCCTTTGCACATTTTGGAGACACGGGGAATTGGCAACAAAGACAGTGAGGTGGAGAACTGAAGTCAGATTTTAGAAATACACTGTGGGAGGAATGATTATAAGTATTGATGTCTCACACAAATTTAATTTCACGTTATATCTTGCCTTTGATCCATGTTATTATGAAGATTAAATCCAGCAGTGTGTTTTTGGGTCTAAGAGCCATATTGATATTAGTAAGAATAGTATGGTAGTTTTACTCTAAAGATGCGGAAATTTAAGCCGCGCTGTTGATGATCACAGCCAAACAGCCCTCAGGGACGGTTAAGCAGCCGAAGGAGCGAGACAGTTTTTTAACGGTGTGCCTAGTTGAGCCAATTAAGAGTGAATCTTGTAACTTTTTAAACCGAGTTACTGCCTTGGAAGATTCATTTCGTGTCAAGCTTATTGCCAACGGACTGCTTAATAGTGGCGGCAATGTGGAGTAGGCCTAATGAATGGATGAAAGATTGCCGCTACATTGCGCTTGGAGTGAGTGATTGTAAAATCCAACCCAGATCCTGAATTGAAAATTGTTCTAAATATTTAATCAGCACAGCCTCAGCGTCTCATTGTCCACTCTGGGAGCACAGCAGGAGGAGAGGATGGTGCGACTGTATAGGCTACAGCATCAAATAGGTCCTGAAGGCAGTGTAAATAGCTAAATATTTCCCTAATATACAGTGCATTTATCTATCATCAAATGTCAGTGTCTCGAAATACAGCCATAAAGCTCTCGTACAATTGTTACACTCATTTCATTAGGCTTAATTAAGCATACCATGCGGTTCGTGACAAAACCGGCATGAAGAAACAGGTTCACCTATTACACTTTCATCTTTGAATTGTATTTCAAATGATACATTGTATTTTGGAACGGGAATAAAACTAATTTATGCACCTAATCGCCCTAAATACTGCGGACCCTTGTGTATGTATGTATATATATGTAGGCAATGTGCTGAATCAGGTCCAGCATTAGAGAGGGAAACATGCCGGAACCACGCCATCCCGGTCCAATTGCAAGTCCTCACCACTCTGGGGTTCCTTGCAACCGGCTCTTACCAGCGAGAATAATCAGACAGGTGAGTGATTTATATATAAATCACTCACCTGTCTGATAATTCCCGCTGGTAAGAGGTCCCGAAAAACTGCACCAGAAAGGTCTCCTGAAAACTACCAGCATGTCTCAGCTGTTGTCTTCTTTTGTATGCAGTCCAGACAACAAGACATGCATGTATCGAGTCTGCCCCAAATGCTGTTATAATGAGGTTGAAATTCCAGTACCACAGGCAGAAGAGACCATGACATGGCATCAGTGGATCAGAAAGTCCGTGTCAGAGGGGCCAAAAACATACATGAATTTTGTAAAAGAAACACAAACTGGAACGTGTGCTGAACTGTTGAACATGTTCAATCAGAAGCTCAACAGCCTAGCCAAACATCACTACAACTGGTTGCACCAAGCCAAAGAGTGCAGGGCTTTAAAAGAAAGCCTAAGAGAAGATGAAATTGTCCTCCATGTGGACTTTTCAGAGAATTTCTCCTGTAAACTTAATAGTGAGGTGCAGGCTTTTCATTTTGGAGGGAGTCAGAAGCAGGCTACAGTCCACACATGTGTGGCTTATACAGCAGCAGGCTCACAGTCCTATGCAGCCATCTCTGCATCCCTTCGACATGATGAGAGAGCTGTGTGGGCCCACTTGGAGCCAGTGCTGAGGGATGTGATGAAGAATTGAAATCCATCTCCTAAAATTCTACATGTGATGAGTGATGGTCCAGTCACCTAACACCTCAATGAAAAGAATTTTTATTTGCTCAGCACCATTCCCTTCCTCTCAGGCTTCCGGCAGTTGACATGGAACTTCTCAGAGAAGTCCCATGGAAAAGGCGCCCCGATGGAGTTGGCGGTGCAATGAAGCGCACTGCTGACTCTGCTGTCCAAAGGGGTGAAGATGTCCAGACCCCAGAAGATTTTTACAACCTCCTAACAGAGAGAAAATCTGATGTCAAGTTCTTCTGGGTGACTGAGGAGGACATCAGAAGATTTGATGAAGCGGTCCCTGAGGTTGTGCCTCTTGTAAAGGGAACTTTGGCCATGCACCAAGTAATCTCCACTGAAACAGGGAAAGTCATGCACAGATCTCCTACTTCTGTAGCAGACCAAATATCTGCCAATGCCACAATCCCATAATGGTTAACCTCCAAACAGCCAGTGCCCAGGTCAGTGCCCAGGCCAGTGCCCGGGCCAGTGCCCAGGCCAGTGCCCATGAGAGCGCTCATGAGAGCAGTGATCTAAATGGAAAGTTTATCATGGTGAATTATGAATGTCGGCCATTTGTAGAGCAGGTCCTTCAAGTAGTTGGGGAAGAGATTGAGGTGAGCTGCATGCAGAAACTGGGAGGAAAAAATGCATTCCCTTGGCCCCATCGTACTGACATCATTTTTTTCTATGCAGCTGAAGTGCTCAAAGTGATTGCAGAGCGAGAGCCTCTCAATTCACGGCACACACAGCTAATGCATTCAGACTGGGAATACTTTAATACACAAAACTGAAATGAGATATTGTCTACCAATGTTGACCCAACATTTAAAAATGTTCCAATTTTGTTAGAAGATACTTCATTGTTGCCATTTAGAATAGTGTTATAGTGTTGTAGTGTTGTATCGAATGTAATCTCATGTGAAGTGTTTTTTATGGGTTAGGGTTAGACTTAGGTTTAAGTCTCTACTTAAGAAAATTTAAATAGAGACTGATGACTAAAACACGTTACTATTTGAAATGAAAATGCATTTTTTTCAGGATATTTCATGTCATAACTAATGTTGTCAGGTGGTGAAACCAATATAAACCAATAAATGATAGGTTAAAGTGACCAAATGGTTTCTAAATGTAATGTGTGTAGTTATTATACTGAATATATGAATTTGTGTATTTGATAGAGTACAGTACAGTACAGCTGGAGTACAGTAAAATATGACAGTTCAGAAGGCTTTTATTCTGAAATGCTACATCAGATTGACCTGGGTGACACCCTTAGGTCGAGTACTATCAGTGTGAAGTGGAACAGTTGAGTACTAATGGGTCGTTTTTTAAAAAATATATAAATCTTACTGTAGATGGAGCACAGGGAAATATGACAGTTCAGAGGACTTATATTTTGAAATGCTACGTGAGATTGACGTGATGTTTTCTGGGTGACACCCTGAGGTCGTTTTGGAAGCTTGCTTTTACTTTGAAATCAGTCCTTTCTCGCTCTTGCCATAATGCGTAGTATATGCGCGCACTCCAAAACAACATGAGGGCTGGCTTGACAAAATGTTTCAAAGTGAGGGCTGGCTTGACCTCATCTCCCTCGGGGCTGGCGTCCATGTGTGGCGTGGCGCTTTGTGTGGTCTGAACCGTGTGATGGTTGGTGTGGCTGATGTGCTGGATCTTCTCCACCTCTCTGAAACTGTAAGTCTGTCTCACCTGGTAGTGTTGGGGTATCATACGGTCTCTGGGCATGACACCTGCTCTTTATTGTGCCTTGCAGTGTGTCGGCCCGCTGGCTGTGTCTGTGTGAGACCGGAGTTGTCTGCGCTGTTGGCCTGTGCTGTTTGGTCCACTCTCCACAGGTATATCGGGTCCATGTAATTGGTTCGACAGCCCATTGGTTTGACATCCCATTAGTCCAACTGTCCACGGTGCTGAACGGCTCGCGGCGGGCGTATGGTGCACCATGACCGGCTTGAGGCGGAGCAGGCTCATGGCTTATGTGTTTGTTACTTTCTTTTTCATTTTAACCCACACCATGATCTTTTCCTGACCCTAACCAAGTGGGTTTTGTGCCTAAACCTAACCAGACCTTAACCACAGGGCATCATGATGATTTCGGAACAGACTTCGGAACAATGAGTTTAATATGGTCGGAACAATGGGATGTCGAACCAATGGGCTGTTCCCGGTATGTCGGCTCACTTAATCGGGAGCTGTAATTCAGCTCTCCAGCTGGCCGCTAACTTTTACTTTTCCTAGCCTCTCAGCAGCATTTAACTGCGGCCCACTGTTCTACCTCCCCTCTCTGTCGGAGGCTGTGCTGATACTCTGTGGCCTGTAATCAGGTTACGTCTTTTTCATTCATGTATTCTCAATATGTGTGTAATTGTTATTGTTTGTGTGCACACTTTGCAGGCAGTTTTGGGCCTGGCTGTGTGCTGCGGTGCTCCATTCACCATAAAGTTTGCTCACATCTGGTCGTGGCTGTGAAATCGCCACGGGTCTCTGTTTTACACCCCTGTCTCGTTTATGATCACCTTCAGTGACGCGCTATAATTTGCAGGTTCCCACTGTATTGTGTCACTGTATGCTCGAACACGTGATCCATCGGCTGTGCCAATCATATGTAGTTGGCGGTTCTGATTAATTTTTTTTCTTATTATTTTGATTGGGTTGGCACGTTTATTCTTTCCTTTGATTGCTTTATTTGATTGTTAAATACTTTACTTTGATTGCTTTGTTTCTTCTTTTTTTGGGTCCACCACTCATGTGACGAAGTACTTGTGGTTGAAGAGTATCTGTGGTTACAGTGTTGCAGCATCGGAAGAGCTAAGCGTCGTTGACTGAATTGTCTTTTTAAATAATTGAGTATAAATAAAAATATATTTTTTTACATCTTAAATCTACGTCTGTCTGGGTGCATTCGGTCTTGCGTCCTTAACTAATTTCTGTTTTTTTTAGTTATGTCACGGTCCGTTCTGTCTTGCTTTGCTTTCTTTTATTAATGATCTCGCTGCTGTGGCCAACAATTAAAAACATTGGTCGGTCCTCCACCTCCACCAAGGGTCTTTATCTTAGTCTCTGAGAAATTCTGTTTTTCGGCTAGTTTCTCACCTGTCGCTATGACTCGCCACAACGAAAGCACACTCGCATGTGGTTTATTTATATGCTGAGCGCATTCATGAAGTGATTTGCATTAACCATTTAATGTTGGATTTGGTCATGTAGAGGGTGGAATATGAGGCGGATCCAGGTGTGCACAATTCCAGGAGGTCTGTGGTTTATAAAGGGGTCATTGCGTGCAGGGGTGCATATGCATGGTTTTATAAATCAGAATATTTTTGTGCGCACACAATTTTGAGCTTTTGGGTGTATGTACACTTTTAGTTTTTTGTTAGTGTAGGCTACACAGCGTTCATGTGTGAGTAGCCAATATGTGTATATATTGTTATAGGGCGTACGTACACTTTTAGTATGAATCCTACGCACTCTTTTATAAATGAGACCCCTGATCCTCCATGGACCAGAGGACCCGGTCCTTTATCAACAATAAGAACTGTAGGCAGGCTTTAAGCCTCTGCCTGCAATGAATGATTGTGATTGATAAAACTACTAAAATGTGCCAGCCCTTACTGCAGATTTTTCGAAAATTTTTTACTTTATTATGATATCTTGACATAGTTTTGTAGCTCTCAATAAAATAAGACATTTGCACTCAAATGAAGAAAATCTGAAATCTCTGAGAGAAGCAGGAGCGAAATAAGAAAAACACTGCTACTCTCGTCCTAGCCTCTTACTCAGGCACTCTCTGTTGGCAGCTAACTGGCACTCGCAAGATTACTCTTGTTCCCATCGCACAACTCCTACAATTGAACACAATCTGCTACCTTTTACAACCTCTGATTTGATGTTCAAAACAATAGAAATTAGAGTCCTTTATGCAGCATTCTGAAAATGTGCCTTTTTGGAGAAAGGTTGAGTCCTTCTCAGGACAGTGACAATAATTATCTATCAACCTTTTGGATGTCCCGTGCCACTTGACAGTGTTTTTTAAACAAATCACAGACCCAAGTGCCAGTTTGAGTCTGAATTGTGTGTGAGACACTGAATTGGAAAATGTTAAGAGAAAATTTAAGTAAAAAATTGACAACATTTCAGGAAAAAAGTCATAAAATTTCCAGGAAAAGTCAAAATGTTGTCAAATGGTGAAATGAAGCAAAAAATTATTTATTTTAAAATTGAATTGTTCATTTAGCTATGTTTTACATTAAAAATATTTTGCTATCAAATAATGTATATTAAAAAATACTTTTTTATTAAATTGCTCTGTGTGCCGGTGCTAATGGCTTCGGGAGCCATTGTGGTCACTCGTGCTATAGGTTGCCTACCCCTGATCTAGGCTATAAGTGATCTTTGATGAACCCATTTCATTGATTAGGATGACTGACCAAAAGTGGTCTGAACCTTTTTACTTCCGCACTAGGAAAACATTATCTGTCCATGCTTTTATCTCTATTTTAGCTTTTCATCACAGGTGGAACCTAGTTCTTGTCAGGCATCATCCCAACATCTGGCTGTTCATTCGCCATCTCAAGGATAAACAACAACAGACAGAAGTCGCAGTCAGGGCTGCTCAGCAAGAGAAAACGGAGGCACCCGGAGACCAGAATCAGTGGTTTGAAGGAGGACTACCAAAACGGGGTCCACATGCTGGAGGAGTACTGGCGTGCAGTCTTGCATTCAATGCACAACTTTTTGTGACTTTTAGTCAGAGGTGAGTCAAGTCAAGTCAGCAAATTGGAGGACTCTCTTGACTAACATCCAAAAAAGACTTGATTTGAATTGAACTTGGTACTCATGACTTGGGACTTGAGACAGCTGACTTGTTTGATTCTAAATATTCCAAATTATATTATATTCCATGCTTTGGTTTTCAGCTGGCTCATCAACAGGCTGCCGTGTCTGCGGCTGTGCTCCTATCCAGCTGCTCCTGGATGGCTGTGTCAGCCCTCTTCACCTCCTCCTGTGAACTCCTCCACACCCCGCAAAAATATCCCTTGTGACTTGCTTCAAGGCGCTTTGATTTGTTTTTTCTTTTATTTCCTTTATTATTTCATGTTTACTTAGGGAATTCTGTTATTTATCGCTGTCAAATGACGTAATTTTGTGCAAAGCAATAGGAGACAGGGTATATCAAATCATTGCCAAGTGACGGATTACCGGTCACAATTCCATGTATGCTTAACGCGAGATGCGTTCATGACCAGCTGCTGCGATTGTTTTTCGTGAAACGCACCAAATAATGAGAGAGAAAATTATCGCTTATTGTAAATCGTGACTGGCTCGGTGCAACATTCTTGCAGAGATGTTTATTGCAGAGAAGTTTATTGCAGAGATGTTTTTGAAAAGCAAAGTCTGTGTTTTTCTGTTGTTGTTTTTTTTTCATGTAAGCTACACAGCATTCATGTGAGTAGCCGATAGCTATGTATATATCGTTTTAAAAATTGTGTCCTGTAAATAAACGAGCTGTTTATAATATGTTCAAATGTTGGTCCATCCGACTGTTTTTTACAAAATAAATATATAATAGTAACCTATATAAAATAATATAGCCTATTATATGAATAATTCTATAAATTAATATGAGTGAAGGACATCTGTGTTTCCTTGCTCAGCCGCGGCAGCTAATAGTCCAATCATTGTATGACATGACCTCCCACAAATTGCGACAGAAACTCTTTCAACTTGACTGACAACTGTTTGACTGTGTGAGCACACAGCTCGAAATGTACGTCATGGTGCAATAAATAATATTTTTTTCTCCAAAGTGTCCTGCAGTGTTGCGAGTCATTCACCCTTCTTGTCTGATTTCCTCATAAAAGGTTCAGTACTGTCCACAATCAACCAAAAACTGTGTTGGATGCAGCACAGTGTATAGTGCATATTACTTTATTAATTAATTAATATTCTCATCATTATTATGGGCATTTGTGACGGAAAAAAGGGGGTGAATCTCATGCAAATTGCAAAACAAAATCTGACATTAGAAAAATGGAACAAAGGAATGGAGGAGGGAGAAAAGAAAGGAAGGGAGGAAAGAGAAGGAATAAAGGAAGGAGGGAGGGAGCAGGAAAGGAAAGAGCAGAAGGGAGGGAGGAAGAAAGGAAAGGAGGACAGAGCAGAAGGGAGGGAGGAAGAAAGGAAAGGAGGACAGAGGAAAGAAGGAAGGGAGGAAGGAAGGAGGAAGGAAGAAAGGAAAAGGGGAAGGAAGGAGGGAGGAAGGAAAGAAAGAAAGACAAAGGAAAGCAGGAAGGGAGGAAGGAAAAAGACAGGAAAAAGGGATGGAGGAGGAAGGAAGGAAAAGAAAGAGGAAAGAAGGAAGGGAGGGAGGAAGGAAGGAGGGAGGGAGGAAGGATAAGGGAAAAGAAGGAAGGAGGAATGGAGAAAGGAAAAGGCGAAGGAGGAAGGAAGGAAAGAAAGATAGAAAGGAGGAAGGAAAGAAAGAAAGGAGGGAGGAAAGAGGGATGGAAGGGAAGAAGGGAGGAAGGAAGGAGAGGGGAGAAAATAAAAGCAGAAGGGAGGACGGGGAGAAAGGAAAAGGGGAAGGAAGGAAGGAGGGAGGAAGGAAAGGAGGGAGAAAGGAAAAGAGGAAGGAAAGAAAGAAGGGAGGAAGGAGAAAAGAGGGATGGAAGGGAAGAAGGGAGTACGGAAGGAAGGAAAGGAGAAAGAGGAAAGGAAGGAGGGAAGGAGGAAGGAAAAGTGGTAGGGAGGGGGGGAGTAAAAAGGGGAAGGAAGGAAGGAGGGAGGAAGGAAAGAAGGAAGGAAAGAAAGAAGAGAGGAAGGAGGAAAGAGGGATGGAGGGGAAAAAGGGAGTAAGGAAGGAAGGAATGAGGGGGAAAGGAAGGAATGAAGGAGGGAAGAGGGATGGAGGGGAAGAAGGGAGTAAGGAAGGAAGGAATGAGGGGGAAAGGAAGGAATGAAAGAGGGAAGAGGGATGGAGGGGAAGAAGGAAGGAAGGAAAGGAGTAAGGAAGGAAGGGAGTAAAGAAAGGAGGAATGAAGGAGGGAGAAAGGAAAAGAAAGAGGAAAGAAAGAAAGAAAGAAAGAAAGAAAGGGGGATGGAGGGGGAGGAGGGTGGAAGAAAGGAAGGAAGGAAGGAAGGAAGGAGGGAGAAAGGAAAAGGGGAAGGAGGGAGGAAGGAAAAAAGAAAGACAGAGGAAAGAAGGAAGGGAGGAAGGAGGGAGGGAGGGATGAAGGATAAGGTTAAAGAAAGAAGGTTGGAAGGAGGAAGGAAAAAAGGAAAGAAAGAATGAAAGGAGGAAGGAAGGAAAGAGAGGAGGGAGGAACGAAGGAGGAAAGAGGGGAAGAAGGGAGGGAGGGAGGAAGGAAGGAAGATGGAGGAAGGAGGGAAGGAAGGAAGGAGGGAGGAAGAAAGGAAAGGACAGAGGAAAGAAGGAAGGGAGGAAGGAAGGAGGGAGGGAGAAAGAATGAAAGAAGGAAGGAAAGGGGTGGAGGGAGAGAAGGGAGGGAGGAAGGAAAGAAGGAGGGAAGGAAGGAAGGAAGGAAGGAAGGAAGGAAGGAAGGAAGGAAGGAGGGAAGAAAGGAGGAGGAAGGAAAGAAGGAGGAAAGAGAGAATGATGGAGGGAGAGAAGAAGGAACAGCCAAAACAGATGGGGTCAGTTTGACCCACCCAGCCTCCACTGTTAACCAGGGTTACGGTCTTCACTCCTTGATGAGGGCGGCTCTTGGCACATGGACCTCACACCCCGTTTACACGTAGGGTTGTGAGGTTTGGCCTCTTGTTTACACGCAAACAGAGTTTTTTTTCACGGAAAACGATCACTTGTAAAAACAGCATGCACCAGCAAATACTTGATGTCATGTGTTTACACTTTTTTTGGCTACTGATCATGGATGCTGTTGAGGTTGTAACCTAAAGCGACATTTAGGAATAGCTCCACTTCACTGTCAGTCCACACAAACAAACCTCTCGCTTACTGTTACTGCTTTGAAAGGAACAGGAAGTTGCATGTCTTATTTGTTGTTGTCGATTCTGATTGGCTTGCATGGCTTCATCCTTCTCCCAACACTGCCGCCCATAGGTTTGGCATAGTTATGATGGTGCTCAATTTATCCAGGTTCATGTAAATGACAACATTTTTGTAAACAATGTTGTGTGCACGATGTTATTATTGAAAACGGAGGGGGGGAAATATTTGTTTCTCTAAATATCCGGCTATGTGTAAACGTGACGTCAGACTTCAGCCTCCAGAGAGGCATGGAGGGTCCACAGCTGAGAAAGCTGTAAACTGTTCAATTTGACATTTGAATTTCAAAATTGACATTCAAATTCATTTGTTTTAAATTTGTTAATAAAAATCAATAATCACATTTATATGCATTACTAAATAATTAATTTTGCTATTGAGTGATTTTTCTTTGATGTCAGATTTTCTGTTGCAATTTGTGTAAGGTTTACCCCCTTTATCCCATCACAAATACCTATAATATTGAGTAATAATAATTATAAAAACAAATAATAATAATAAAAAAGTAAAATACACTATGTATGTACACTGTGCTGCATCCAATACAGTTTCAGGTTGATTGTGGACAGTACTGAACCTTTTATGTGGAAATCAGACAAGAAAAAAATGCATAAATCAAATTTTTAACATAGGCGAACATGAGAGATTGTGGCTTCACCTTTCTCAGCATCTTTCAATACTTTCCACCACTGGAATTTCGTAGGACTTTTGATATGTTATAACTAACATAATTATGAGTCTAAAACAACTATAAGCAGAGAGACAGAGAAACAATTATACAGCCATACAGAAGTTTAAAAGTCCAAACAAAATATTTATTGACAAGAAATAATTATAATCAATTCCATAATTCAAAGTAGATTTTTGCTCAATAAAAAAAATATATAAAGCTTTTCGGGGAGGCTCTCGTTCACTGTCCGATGATAACCCATCGGCAGAATCCACCCAGTACATGTTACTGAGTCCGGACACCTCCCCTTCATCAGACTCTCCCTCATTCATGCTGTTCAGCAAATAAGCAGCTTGTCTTCTTCTCCTAAACAAATGTGTAATAGCTTGATCAAGACTGTTTTCTATGCAGGGTAATTTTACCTGTTGGCAGTAATGTTGCTATACAGAACACACTTTCAGGAAAAGTCAAACACTGAGAGACTTGAATATGTGATCAAAACATAGTTACATACAATCAAAACACAGCTGCGGGTAAATTTGACCCATTGGTGGTCCTAGTGCTAAAGGCTGTGAAATAAATTTTGAATTTATTATTATTTTTTGTGTTGTTATTTCGCCTTTCAGAGGCTATTTCCATGGTTAAATCAATTAAATTCACACACACACACACACACACACACACACACACACACACACACACACACACACACAGGGGTTGTGTTGCAGTTTACTGAAAACTCTGTGGATTCAGCACTGAATGAATAATTTCATTTATAATCATCATCATTATAGGATGTTATTTTCTTTTTAACTGTGTTGTTGTTACCTGGGAGGTTACTTAAGGGGAAGTGACGGGGTGAATCGGGGTGGTTTCTGGAGGTGTGCTTTGGGCGTTGGGACAGGTCTACTTGTGAGTTCAGCTCCTGAAGATTTTTCCATGAGGATTATATGTGATTGCTTCAGACAAAGGATTCATCTCTGTACTTGTTTTATTAGATCTTAGTGCAGCGTTTGACACTGTTGACCATCAAATTCCGCTACAGAGACTGGAACACTTAATTGGCCTAAAATGTTGTACACTAAGCTGGCTTAAATCTTATTTATCTGATAATTTTCAGTTTGTTGATGTTCATAATGAATCTTACAAACAACAACAAAATCCTTACGTACTAAAGTTTGTTTTGGAGTTCCACAAGGTTCTGTGCTCGGAACAATCCTATTTATTCTATATACGCTTCCTTTAGGCAACATCATTAGAAATCACTCTATAAATTTCCATTGTTAAACGGATGATACACAGTTGTATTTATCGATGAAGCCAGAAGAAAGTAATCAATTAACAAAACTCCATAACTGCCTTAAAGACATAAAAACTTGGATGAGCACCAATTTCCTGATGTTAAATTCAGACAAAACTGAAGTTATTGTTCTTGGCCCCAAACAACTCAGAGACTCTTTATCTGATGACATAGTTTCTCTAGATGGCATTGCTCTGGCCTCTAGCACTACCGTAAGAAACCTCGGAGTAACATTTGGTCAAGATTTGTCTTTTAATTCTCATTTAAAACAAACCT
Source organism: Cromileptes altivelis (assembly GCA_013133815.1). Lineage (NCBI taxonomy): Eukaryota > Metazoa > Chordata > Actinopteri > Perciformes > Serranidae > Cromileptes > Cromileptes altivelis. Next base: position 4,346,091 of record CM023145.1, read on the forward strand.
CACGGACTGCATTTTTTCATCTGTGTAATATTGCGAAAATTAGGCCTATCCTGACCCGAAAAGATGCAGAAAAATTGGTCCACGCTTTTGTTACCTCTAGGCTGGATTACTGTAACTCTCTATTATCAGGTAGCTCTAGTAAGTCCTTAAAAACTCTCCAGCTAATTCAGAATGCAGCAGCACGTGTACTAACAAGAACTAAGAAACGAGATCATATTTCTCCTGTTTTAGCTTCTCTGCACTGGCTCCCAGTAAAATCCAGAATTGAATTTAAAATCCTACTGTTAACTTGCAAAGCTCTAAATGGTCAAGCTCCATTATATCTTAGAGGGCTCATAGTGCCTTACAATCCCACCAGAACACTGCGCTCAGAGAACACAGGGTTACTCGTGGTCCCTAAAGTCTCCAAAAGTAGATCAGGAGCCAGAGCCTTCAGCTATCAGGCTCCTCTCCTGTGGAATCATCTTCCTGTTACGGTCCGGGAGGCAGACAACGTCTCCACATTTAAGACGAGACTTAAGACTTTCCTCTTTGATAAAGCTTATAGTTAGGTCCGCCTCAGGCTTGCGTTGTACCAGCCCCTAGTTAGGCTGACTTAGGCCTAGTCTGCCGGGGGACCTCCTATAATACACCGGGCACCTTCTCTCCTCTCTCTCTCTCTCCCTCTCTCTGGTATTCTATTACTGCATCTTGCTAACTCGGCCATTCTGGATGTCACTAACTCAGCTTCTTCTCCGGAGCCTTTGTGCTCCACTGTCTCTCAGATTATATCTCATATCAAATATCACTCATATTGCAGCGGTGCCTGGACAGCGTGACGTGTGTGGTTGTGCTGCTGCCGTGGTCCTGCCAGATGCTTCCTGCCATCATTAGTCATTAGTCATACTTCTACTGTTATTATACACATATGACTATTGTCACACATGTATACTGTCAGATATTAATACATACTTTCAACATATTGTATCACAGTAGCCACAACTATAACTATAATATTATTACTTTCAATAATGTTGTTGTAAGCAACTGTCATTACCTGCATCTCTCTCTCTCTCTCTCTCTCTCTCTCTCTCTCTCTCTCTCTCTCTCTCTCATTGTGTCATACGGATTACTGTTAATTTATTATGCTGATCTGTTCTGTACGACATCTATTGCACGTCTGTCCGTCCTGGAAGAGGGATCCCTCCTCAGTTGCTCTTCCTGAGGTTTCTACCGTTTTTTTTCCCCGTTAAAGGGTTTTTTTGGGGGAGTTTTTCCTTATCTGCTGCGAGGGTCATAAGGACAGAGGGATGTCGTATGCTGTAAAGCCCTGTGAGGCAAATTGTGATTTGTGATATTGGGCTTTATACATAAAGTTGATTGATTGATTGATTGATTACTGTTTTACTGTTAATTTATTATGCTGATCTGTTCTGTACGACATCTATTGCAAGTCTGTCCATCCTGGAAGAGGGATCCCTCCTCAGTTGCTCTTCCTGAGGTTTCCACCGTTTTTTGGGGGAGTTTTTCCTTATCTGCTGTGAGGATCCAAAGGACAGAGGGATGTTGTATGCTGTAAAGCCCTGTGAGGCAAATTGTGATTTGTCATATTGGGCTTTATAAATAAAATTGATTGATTGATTGATTGATTCTCAAAGAAAGAACACACAAGTACATAATGATTTTCGTCTCCTCGATTGCCAGTCAAACAAAGAGTACATTTCTGGGGGACATTTTCACGGTCATACCTGCGCTCAGAGATAGGTAACTTATCATTTCCACACCGAAACTTAGACAAACAAATCCTTTTGGCAGGTCTTAACATAATCAGATAGGGTTCAAAAGTGAAATTCGTTTTAAACAGTTTATAATTATCACATAAAGGGTTACTTTGTAATTTCTCATGCCATCTCTGTAATTCCATGTCAGATAATCTACGTTCAATCATTAATTTTAAATACTTAGGATTCATCCGTTCAGCGTCATGCCATAAGTACGATAAACCACAATGATCAATATTTTTAACTTTGGAAATGCATTTACACTGAAAAATACTGTCATCATACAAAATCTTGAAAACAATAAATACAATCAAAGAAATTTTTGTTGTATCATGACTAATTAAATGTACCTAAAAGTATATCATTCTCATGTTTACCTTTAAATCTAGACTATTTCGACCAAACTCTCCATAAATAATACAATTTGCTGTGTGTTTATTAATATTAAGTAAGCGTTTCAAGAAAGATCTGTGAAGCATTTCAATTTGGTCAAGTTTATGAAATCCCCAGACTTCCATATAAAAAAATAGGCACTATAAGCTGGTCAAATAACTCACATTGTATATCAACAGGTAACTGTAATCTAGTAACTCTGTTTTCCAAGGTGAATAAAGCTCTTTTAGCTAGTTTAACTTGCTTAGCTATTGCTTTATCAAATCGTCCATTAAAATTAAATAACGTTCCAAGATAGTCATACTCAAAAGTAACTTCTAATTTGTCTGAACCAAACTTAAATTCTGGGAGTATCCATAATTTCCCCCTAGAGAAAATAACAACCTTTGTTTTGTCTGTGTTAACAGTTAAATACCAGTTTTTACAATAAGAAGCAACTGCATTTAATGTGGTCTGTAATTCTGAAGGAGTCTCTGCCAGAACAATCATATCATCCACGTAAAGCAGGACATATAATTTCAAATATATCCCTATTTCACCATTCATCACATTGTGGCATTCGTTTGAGAAAAGTTGAAGTCCGTTGTACCATTGACTCACATATTTTTCAAAGTCATTTAAATATAGTGCAAACAATAGTGGTGATAAATTATCCCCCGACGCACTCCTACATTACATACAAATTGTTCAGATAAATCATAACTAGCTCTAACACAAGATTTGGCATTCTCATAAATATTATGTATCACATTTAATACCCTTCTGTTTATACCAAGTGCAACTAATTTAAGCCATAATGATGACCTGTCTCCCAAATCAAATGCTTTTTTATAATCAACAAAAGCACAATATAGTCTTTTTTCTTATGCAGGTACCATTCAACCAGTGAGTGAAGAACAAAAATATGGTCAAGGGTTGAAAAGTCTTTCCTAAACCCTGCCTGCTCTTCTCAAAGAATTCTTTCAGACTCTATATAAGCAGTTAGTCTGTAATTTATAACAGCCGTAAAAAGCTTACCAATACAACTAAGTAAGTAATACCTCTGTAATTTTCAGGATCATCTACTGATCCCTTGTTTTTGTATAATGGTTTTATCACTCCTAAACACCAGTCAGTGGGGACTATACCTGAGTAAATCCATCACAGTCTGATTTACAGATATTATCTGTTTTGGTCTCTGTTAAGCAAACAAAGTCATAGTCTTTAATGTATTCTGTAAGAATCCCATATTGAAATTTAGCACATAATCCACACACATTTAGTCCAAGGAATTTGATATCTGTCTCCTGTTTAGTCTTAAATCAACTGGTAGAATTTTTACAAGTTACATCCTTGATACAAGTTACATGTAGTGAGGGATCAGCGCTGGCCTAGGGGAAGTCTACATAGATCCCGACACTTTGGGCTTTTTCTGCACACCATCCCAGTTTAGACATCAGCTCATCACCGGAGTAGATGATTTTCACTTCCTGATCATTATCCTTAATGATGCAACAGATGTTACCGTCCATTGTCCAGGCTCTTTTAATCTCTGGATCTATCCTCACTTGTCTCAGGATCTTTCCTCTCGAAGGTGCAAGGTCTTCCTCAATAAAGACTCTGTTTTTCCCATCAATGCTCCTTAGACGTTTTTTGTTTCTCATAATTTGAAGTTTGGTTTCATACCTGACAAACTTGACAAAAATGTTTCTGCTGCAGTGTTGATCTTCAGCCTCGTGCAACCTTCCACACTTCCCTGGCAGACGGTAGCTTACGCTGATGTCCTGCTCTTTCATCTCCATTCCCATCTCGGCTGCCAGATCAACTTCTACTTTCTTTGTGTTCTCACCGTTTGTTGACGGTATTCCTCTAATGATGATTTTTGTCTTGCGAGTAGTTTGCTCAACTTTGTCACACTCAAACTTCAGTTTACTTATCGCCATCACAGCTTTTGTCGCTGCTATCACAGCTGACTCTTGTCCTCTTCTGATCATGTCCATGTGTTTTCCCCACTCTTGGAGCAAGAGTTTAGTAGATTCATTTACAGCCGCCGTCACTACGGAACTTATTAACGGAGTCAACGTGTCTATAACTTTTGGGACGATTTCTTTAATTAAGTCGGCATGCTCAGGTCCTTACCGGCACCCTGCTTTGACACTGACTGCCTTGTGTTGTGAGCGCCGCACGTAGTCGGATTCTTCTTGCTCAATCCATCAGCCAAAGCACTCGTTCCATCGGCAACTGCCTTGGTAACTGCACCAGCTATCGATTTTTGAATACTTTCATTGATATCATCCGTATTTTCTTCAGTTTCTCCAAACTCTCTCAGAGCAGCGAACCTGCCGTCACTTGGTGCTGCCATCTTCCTCCTCCTGACGTGACCTTAACAACCTTCCTTTTCTGTTGTCGGCGAACTGTTACAAGCTGATGAATTCGCTGGTCAAGGCTAGGCAAAATGTTAGGCTACAGGTGAGATGACAGACGGATGGTTTGTCTCTTACAAAATACTTTCTGTACACGTGCTGCAAGAAGGATTAATGCTTAATATATATCTGCAGCCAGAGCGCATTACGCTGTCAATAGGCTTTATGGATGTGTTATCCAAATAAGGGCATGTACGTCACATATAGCAGATGGATGTGATTTCCCGTTGATGAGATAAATGCAACTGTCCTCACAGTCAGTGCTGGCACAGTGAGGGAGAAATGCACAGACTGCTTCATGTTGGAAGTGCTGTGGTCGGACTAACTGGTGGTCGGACTACTGGGTATGAAATCCGATGGTCGGAATAATGGCATTAAAATGGCCGGATTAATGGGCGGTCAACATTATGAGACTAAAATGATAAAACTTCCCGTAGACCTGCATGGTCGGATTAGCGGGTAGTCGGAGTTATGGGAGGTCGGACCTATGGGAGGTCGGACTAACGCCTGGTAACGCCATTTCATTATCAGTATCTGTATTTGTATCTGTTCAACCAGCAAAATTATCTGTATCTGTATTTGTGTTCGGATAAAAAATGGAAATGGGCGTGGCTTATACCGGAAGTTGTGTTACATTGTATATTCTAGCTTTATATTCATTGGCAATGCAATTTCTGAGCATTCAAAGCATCAAATTGATTTAATATTGGCATATAATAAGTTCTGAAACATATTTCCATATCCTCATACTTCACTTTTCAAGAATAATAATAATAATAATAACAATAACACTAACAATAATAATAATAATAATAATCTGTTTTGCATTGGGTCTTATTATATAAGACATTGTTTATACAAGAATACACACATAAGCCAGCCCAGCACACACACACAGGGCTACATTGGGCCTACTGCTCTACTATTAGACACAAAGGATATCTTTAGTCCACTGGCTTTTGTAGTTGGGTCGCCTGGCATGAACTCAGCTAAATTTTAAAAATCTAATTCATGGTGAAGAGTCATGCATTTTCCACCAGTCACTCAGAAAAGCTATATCTGTGGATACAGGGGGGATCAAAATAAAATAAGTAAATAAAATTAAAATCAACCAGCCATATTTGTGGATACAGGGGGGGATCAAAATGAAATAAGTAAATAAAATAAAAATCAACCAGCCACCCGCCTCCTCTGACAAGTTAAGAACAGTCCCTTCAGTGAGGTTTATGGACCTATACCTGCCACAAAGAGAGAAATGTGAACAGCTCGTTTCTACTCTGATTTAATTTGATTTGAAGTCTTTATTTCGAACACGCTGTGTTAAAAACAATACAAAATTAAAAATAAAATACAAAAAATATATATATTTATGTATGTAACCAGAAGGTAAGGCAATACTGAGGCACACCACACGGATCCACCAACATGTTCGAAAAGGAGTAGGATGAAGTATGCACTTATCTAGTCCTCCTCTGACACGTCACATACCTGTGTACTGCCACAGCTCGGCTTATCAGGTACTTCTGGGCAGTCATGACACCAACGAAGAGGAAATTATTGGACGTGGAGCCAGGCTTCTCGGTCACCGGTAAACTATTATCTTGCGGTGGTCATATTGCTCTGCTGTATTCCTGTATGTGACCCACGTTCAACCCGCAACCGGCAGGATTCGCCTTTCGTTTCTGCGGCTGGTTGTAATCTGTACTCACACAGCGTGCTCCTGAATAATTTCTTTTGCTCGCACAAAACTTATTTTTAGTCGCAAATGTGAGCAAAACGCTCACACTGTAACGGTCACTGTGGATAACAGCAATGGATAATTAGACATAACGTCTGCCAGTGGAATGTGCTTTCATCTCCATACCTTCCAAAGAAAGACCAGCTAACATTAGGCCTACACAGGATGAAGGAACTTGCTGCTATGATGACCGTTAAACTTTAGGCTATCTGGCAAACAACGGGTGAGTGAAAATGTGTCTTACCATCTCACTGTAAGCAGGCACAGCCACTGTTTGATTTGTTTCATTAGCGCAGAGTTTCTCAACCACATGACCAAAAAAAAATGCATGTGCATCTTTTTTCCTATCCGAATAATAACTGGTATATTTGTATAGACAAAATAACTGTCTCAAAGGCATTATTCATGGCTATACGAATAACGTATTCGTATTCTGGCACACCCCTACAAGTTACCTCACTGACTTCAAATCCTGCTTCATAGATATATATGTATATATATACATATATACATATATATATATACATATATATGTATATATATATATGTATATATATATACAGTACAGGCCAAAAGTTTGGACACACCTTCTCATTCAATGCGTTTTCTTTATTTTCATGACTATTTACATTGTAGATTCTCACTTAAGGCACCAAAACTATGAATGAACACATGTGGAGTTATGTACTTAACAAAAAAAGGTGAAATAACTCAAAACATGTTTTATATTCTAGTTTCTTCAAAATAGCCACCCTTTGCTCTGATTACTGCTTTGCACACTCTTGGCATTCTCTCGATGAGCTTCAAGAGGTAGTCACCTGAAACGGTTTTCCAACAGTCTTGAAGGAGTTCCCAGAGGTGTTTAGCACTTGTTGGCCCCTTTGCCTTCACTCTGCGGTCCAGCTCACCCCAAACCATCTCGATTGGGTTTAGGTCCGGTGACTGTGGAGGCCAGGTCATCTGCTGCAGCACTCCATCACTTTCCTTCTTGGTCAAATAGCCCTTACACAGCCTGGAGGTGTGTTTGGGGTCATTGTCCTGTTGAAAAATAAATGATCGTCCAACTAAACGCAAACCGGATGGGATGGCATGTCGCTGCAGGATGCTGTGGTAGCCATGCTGGTTCAGTGTGCCTTCAATTTTGAATAAATCCCCAACAGTGTCACCAGCAAAACACCCCCACACCATCACACCTCCTCCTCCATGCTTCACAGTGGGAACCAGGCATGTGGAATCCATCCATTCACCTTTTCTGCGTCTTACAAAGACATGGCGGTTGGAACCAAAGATCTCAAATTTGGATTCATCAGACCAAAGCACAGATTTCCACTGGTCGAATGTTCATTCCTTGTGTTTCTTGGCCCAAACAAATCTCTTCTGCTTGTTGCCTCTCCTTAGCAGCTATTTGACCATGAAGGCCTGATTCGCGCCTCCTCTTAACAGTTGTTCTAGAGATGGGTCTGCTGCTAGAACTCTGTGTGGCATTCATCTGGCCTCTGATCTGAGCTGCTGTTAACTTGCGATTTCTGAGGCTGGTGACTCGGATGAACTTATCCTCAGAAGCAGAGGTGACTCTTGGTCCTCCTTTCCTGGGTCGGTCCTCGTGTGTGCCAGTTTCGTTGTAGCGCTTGATGGTTTTTGCGACTCCACTTGGGGACACATTTAAAGTTTTTGCAATTTTCCGGACTGACTGACATTCATTTCTTAAAGTAATGATGGCCACTCCTTTTTCTTTAGTTAGCTGATTGGTTCTTGCCATAATATGAATTTTAACAGTTGTCCAATAGGGCTGTCGGCTGTGTATTAACCTGACTTCTGCACAACACAACTGATGGTCCCAACCCCATTGATAAAGCAAGAAATTCCACTAATTAACCCTGATAAGGCACACCTGTGAAGTGGAAACCATTTCAGGTGACTACCTCTTGAAGCTCATCGAGAGAATGCCAAGAGTGTGCAAAGCAGTAATCAGAGCAAAGGGTGGCTATTTTGAAGAAACTAGAATATAAAACATGTTTTGAGTTATTTCACATTTTTTTGTTAAGTACATAACTCCACATGTGTTCATTCATAGTGTTGATGCCTTCAGTGAGAATCTACAATGTAAATAGTTATGAAAATAAAGAAAACGCATTGAATGAGAAGGTGTGTCCAAACTTTTGGCCTGTACTGTATACTTTTTGTATTTCTTGCAGATTGACAGCTCGGTAATTGGAGACATAGATGATGCCACTATGGCTGCTTACATTCCAGCCTATGGTGACAGGATTGCCACAAGGCGTTTCTGTTTGGAAAAACAGAGAGGAGGCGGAGATGATACAAAAAGACAGTCCTTATTTGAAAAACTAAAAAAAAAATGGGCACAATGAACAACAAAGGTAGTGATCAAGGTTTTGAGGGGGAAAATCCAGTGCGGCCAACAAAGATGCATCTAAAAACTAATAAGAGAGCCTGTAAGATGACTAGAAAAATAGAATTAGGGTGGATACATGACAACAAACAAGTCAGAAAACGCAGTGGTGGAGGAACCAGAGTTCTTGATATTAACAAGAAAGCCACTAAAAGCGAGATTCTGTCACATGCTAAAAAACTGTTTTTCCCTAAAGAAATGTCGATGAAGGGAAAGTGGGAAGAGTTCAGTCACGACATAGTTGACTTTCAGGAAGCATGTGTTGATGAGGATGTTAGCAAGGGAGACCTCTACGAAACACACAAATTGGGGTTGTTAAGATTTTATTTGTTCACAAACACCCTGACCAGTGAAAATGAAACAGAGGAAGGAACTGATATACAGACAGATGAGCAACATGAAAACACAGCAGAGCCTGGACAAGAGAAACACACAATGGAAGAGGTCGAGCAGCTGACACAGAAAAGACAAAACTGTCAACATCAAATGTACATAGTGGAAGGTGATGAGCAAAGCACTGCCACAACATCAGCTGTTGTCTCTACTGATCTTACATCTTTGTGTGATACATCAGAGGTCATTATTGGTCCTTTGCCAGGTGGGCTGTTTTTAGGTGATCTCAATGATACACTCATACATGAGCCAATCCTTGCAATAGAAGAACAAATGAACATCCCCACCTACACCTCAACTCCTACTGATGCTGAGACAGCCTCTGCTAGTCCTGCCAGTGAACTTTTGTATGTGACTGTGAAACTTCACAGAGTGACACTCTCGGATGAACTGATTGCCCAATTCAAGGATGATGCAATGATGAGCTACTCTGTGAAATACAGCTTCATCGATGAAATGGGGGCAGATGCTGATGGTGTGTCCCGGGATGTGTACGCTGCCTTCTGGACAGAATTTCTAGACTGTGCTGCAGAGGGTGCAGATGCAAGGGTGCCATCACTATCCCCAAAATGGCAAAAGGAGGAATGGAAGTCTGTTGGCAGGATATTGGCCAAGGGACTGAAGGACCATGGGTATTTTCCATTTCGGCTGGCACAAGCCTTTACAGCAGCAGTCGTCTTTGGTGAACACTCTGTTTCACCTGATTTACTGGTTGACTCGCTGATGTTGTATCTTAGTCAGTCTGAACGTGATTTGTCCACTGCTTTGCAAGAGGCTGTTGTTGGTGATGATGAGGAAGAGCTTCTTGATCTGACGGATTGCATGGGAGTAAGAACAGTACCATCACAGGATAACTTGAGAGCCGTGCTTGTCCAGGTGGCTCACAAGCAAATAATCCAGCACCCAAAATATGCACTGGATAATATTGCAGAAGTTGCAGGACCGACACTCAGGAAGTTTTTCCCCAGTGTACAGGATATGAAAAAGATGTATGAGGATCTTAAACCAACCACACGAAAGGTGTTAAAGATGATAACAGCTTTACCAGCTATTTCAGCAGACAACCAAAGTTTGCGATGTTTTTCCATCAGTAGATTAGGTGACTGGATGAAATTGGCCTCTGGAAGGTGATGAGATTTCTAACTGGTTCTGATGTCATCTGTGCAAAAGAAATTCAAGTCACATTCACCTCTTTGGAAGGGCTAGCACGGCGGCCAATTGCACGCACTTGTGGCCCAACTTTGGAGCCACCATCAACTTACAACAGCTATCCTGAGCTTCGAGCTGAAATGGAGGCGATACTGTCCTGCAACTCTTATGCAATGGACATTGCATAAGAGTGCCTAAGTGACCTATGAACACATACACACTTTTCTCTTCCCCATCAGTGCCAGCTATTTAGGTTTAGACTGTGTGTAAATGTGGGATAGAACATGCAAGGAGAATATGCGATTAGCTCAGGAGCTTTATGATGAGTGCAGAATGTTTTTATTTTATTTTATTAAATTTCAGGATTTTGGTTTTATGATATCAAGAAACAATTTATATTTTACTTTGATCTAACCCTACTGTTGTCCTTAGGTTAGGAAGGAAGGAAGAAGAAGGAAGGATGGAGGAAAGAAGGTAGGGATGGTGGGAGGCAGGAAGGAAGGAAGGAAGGACAGAGGGGAAGAAAGGAGGAAGGAAGGAAGGAAGGAAGGAAGGAAGGAAGGAAGGAAAGAAAGAAAGAAAGAAAGAAGAAAGAAAGAAAGAAAGAAAGAAAGAAAGAAAGAAAGAAAGAAAGAAAGAAAGGAGGGAGGGACGGAGCGAGGAAAGGAGAGGGGGAGGGAGGAAGGAAAGAAAAAAGAAGGGATGGAGGAAGGACAGAGGAGAAGAAGGGAGGAAGGAGGAAAGAAGAAAGGAAAGAAGGAAAAAGGGAGGGAGGAAAGAAAGAAAGGAGGGATAAAAGAAGGAACATTCAAAGCAGATTGGATCAATTTGACCTGGGAGGGAGGACAATACATACAAACGTTATGACACTTTTTGTTATCAGAGCATTTATGGAGAATATGTGATTAGCTCAGGGGCTGTGTGATAAGCAGAATGTTTTTTTTTAAATTTCAGTATTTTCTTTTTATCATACCAAGAAACAATTTACTTTGATTTAAGACAATTTTTGTTATCATTCTAGAATGAGAATGTTCAGACATTAAACTAAATACTTTCATGAAGTTAAATTTTCACTGTTAAATTCTAATAGAATTGGAACCTCTACCTCATGTCAGATGTTAATACTGACCGTGTTTGTTAATCTGCTCTTAACAGTAGAAGGTACTTTGAGGTGTTTTTTGTACAACTAAAATCACAGGTTGCTGTCTTGGTTTGTACAGCTGTCAAACAAATTGTGTCTACTGTTGATTCATTTTGTTCAGTAGTCCTGTTCTAGTGAGACATGATCTGTTTCCAACCAGAATCTTAAAATTGGAGTTCCTGTTTGTTATGGGGTGCTTGTGTTGCGAAAGGTTAAAGTCATCAAATGTGTGTAAACTGAAGTAAAAAGGAAGCATGCTTTACTTAAAGATAAATATATGCTTCATTTGTTGAAAGTTTAATGACAACTGCACTTCACCATAAAGTGACATTTCATCCAGCTACATAAGCAAAGCTGATCTGACCTGTTTCCATGTTTGAGAGTTGACATAATCACCTACTAATTTTAGATACAACATATTCCTACATCTTATTACCAAATTGTGTTACATGTAATTGTTTGGATGCAATTGACACAGTAAACTGAGGAACAAAAACAGGAAGGTATATGTCCTAAATGCTTAATTAAACAACTAAATATCAAAAGAGAAAAACCTTTAACTTCTCATTGTTAACAGGAACTCTGTCTGTAAAAGAGCTATATTTCAAAGTCAGTATACACACCATTGAGGACAAGATAGTATAACGTGTTTGATTTATAATTGATATGGCTGTCCAGTCTTTTTTGTAGGCTGTCCTTTTTACAATGCACCCAAGACTTTCCATTTTTCACAACATGTAACATGATGCGATATTTCAGAAAGAGAACATACAAAGCCCAAAGGGGAGATGTCCATTAGTAAAGAGTTCAGTAATTCACAGTTTAAACACAACATGAAATTCATGGTCCATAATATTTTCTACCAAGTCATCTGATCCAGTAGAGCACGTCGTGATCATTGTATTTGAGCTTGTATGTAAGCACGTAAGAACATGTAAAGCTCAATGACTTCCTCTGGAGAGGTGGGTGGATGAAGATTGTTTTCTGCCATGGCAAGGCAGCAAATGTCAAACACTGTGTTATCACAGGGATATGGTCCTCTCTGACGCCATTCCTCTCTGCAGGCTTGAACCTTTTGTTGGGATACCTCTTTGAGGTACTCTCTGGCACCAAATAGTTGGGGTAAGTTGTACATCATCACTGGGCGCCCACCTGGAGACACAGCATTTCTGCACGGGTGAATTCTGTGAGTGTTCCAACGGTGAACAATGTCCTGCAGTTCTCTCTAAATATAAATAAAAATAGAAAGTGATAAAATCAGTTCACACATTTGCAATACCAACTGCAGTAGCTATATATTATGATGCATTAAACTAGCCAATAATATAGTTCAAATCATCTCAATCTTAAACATCTGCAATAGTAAACTGTAAAATGCAACCTTAGATACAACACTGACAGGGAACATTTTACTGCATTTTACACTTTTCATTAGCCTGGCTTCACCAGACAAATCCACAAATGTGAATTGTCTTGACAGTTCAAATGAATATGAGAGCTGGCAGACAGTCTGGTTTACCAGGCTAACTTTTCATACTTTAAGTACTTTGAATATATACATTGCTGATAATACTGTCCTTTTACTTCATATAACCTACTTTGAGTGGGAATCACAGTGTGGTATTGGTACCACAATTAACCCATTACACAGGGTGGTAGCTACTTTGGTAAAATACTTTTGGTGAAGTAAAACCTCTTAATACAGTACTTCAACCATTAAACAGGTGTCAATGGTATTATTCTGACACATTAACTGCGGTCAAGTCAGCCGCGCCAACATTTCAAGTGCACCCGCATTGCAGTAAATACACGTATAGTATACTACAGCGTGTATAAACTTCCGGTTTTCAAAATATAAGGCAATAAAGAGGCAGACGTGTCAAAATGATCCAACGCTGATTTTGAGCCATTATGTCACATGACCCTGGAAGCTATTGAGCTAAAATGCATTTTTTTCATTATAAATTAACATTTTGACACATATCTTTTTATGCCTTTCACATTCTATTTTGAAAACCGGACGTTTGTACACGCCTAGTGTACTTAAACTGACTTTCTCAGCTGTATCTGAGTAAAGGCTACAGTACGGGCGCACTTGAAATGTCGGGAAGACTGGCTTGAACACACAAAAACAAGAGACGACTGGCTTGACCGCAGTTATTGCACTATGGGGGAAAAACACCAGAAATGTATTGCAACTTTGAGGTATACATAATAGCCTAGGTACTATATAAAGCAATGAGGATACATTACCTCTGTTATTTCAAGACAAGTGAATTGTATGAGACTTTTGTCCAGGAATTCATCAGAAAAGTAGTCAGTCTTTTAAATCTTAAAACACGTTCATCCAGAACTGTGTATGTTGCTTCCTTAAAAATCCCCACCAGTTCTCTATCCTCTGGTTATGATTGCTTGCGCCATACAGATAACATCTGTTCGAAAATCCGTCCATATGATCATGCTGCATGAACATCTGCATCTGCTCCATGTAACAGTTCCATTGCTTGATGACACCTCATCAATAAAGTATCCAGCGATTATCTTGGGATCACTGTTTGTAGAGTATGCATGTAGCCATATCACCATCCGTGAAAACCCGTCTATTGCACCATTGATGCAGATCCCGTAAGGTTTGAGTTTATCATACGAGTCAACGTGCCACAAAAAGTTTGGGCCTGGATTCTGATACATACACCGCCGAAGGTGATTCCGGCGCCTCAGCTGCACTCCAGTGGATCCAATATTTTCATCAGTCTCCTGATTGTCACTTGAGTCAACACGTAGCCAGCATGAATGCATTTCAGATGCATCATCTTGTATCCATGGAGCTTGCCATACGTGTCCAACTGATTCTGGAGAAACACTGCAATGTCCAGCAGATCTGAATGGGCTTTTCGTCTGAACAACCTTAAAGTCTTAAGGTACCTGCGTAAAGTCAACAAACTAATGATAACACCATCTATATGACTTAAAGACAAGAGTATCTCCCAGTGTCTCAAACCCAAAACAAAGTAAAACTGGATTAAACTAAACAAGCATGTCATGTTTGCATCCATTATGTCAAGCTCTGAAGAAAGGAATGAAAGCGGTTGTTGTTCTATTGCTCTCTTAACAAAAAAAATTACTCTGAAAAACAGAAAAAATTACTCAGTAAAACAGATTTTTTTTAAATTGTCAAGTGAATGCAATACGCTTCCGTATAATAATGTACAAATGTGACATAGCCGTGATTTGCAGAAATGTACACCACCAACACTTTTTTTTTGTTTCTGGTAATTGGGTCTCAGTAACAGCACTTTTTTCCCCAAGATATTGTCACTCCCAACTCATCACATATCACCACTCGTTCAGACTTTAACATCTAAATATGATGCACTAGGTCACTAAATCACTGACCAAATGGCGGCATTTGATGACTTTGGAATGAGAACAGGCTGCTTATTCTCAGCATTAACAAAACTTATATACTTTTACAGGTTTACAGGTTTTTCATTTCATGAGCTCTAGTACTTACTGACCTTATTTTGAGTTCATACAATGTAACTTCTGCACTGCTCCTGGATGAAAGTTGGTGTTTGTTGGACCCGTTCACCCCGGTTGGACTTTTGCTGCTTTGACTTTCGTCACTGTCCCGCTGTGTTTTCCCCTGCTATTGGCGGGTGCTGTTATCATATCAACGTTAAAGGACAGCTTTTTTTGTCAGTGTCTGATGCCACAAGTCACAACGCAAGCATTGGATTTTGACTGCTTGGGAATGAGATTGGGTTTTACAAACAATTATATGCACAAGAAAATAGGCAGCACAGCTTTTAGTGACTGTGCTCCAAAATTATGGGATACCCTTCCAAAAGCTGTAAGAGATGGAGACTTGGGGAACATTTGTAAATGACAGCTGAAAACCTATTTTAGTCTGACTGTTAATTAACATACATCTTCTTGTTATTATTTTATATTCTTGAATTTTTACTATTTTTACAGGTCTCTGCACCTTTTACCTTCCCTTTTATATTTTCTTCATTATCAAGTGTCTGTTTTATTGTCTAATTTTGTTGTCCTTTTTGCTTTTGTTTTGTATTATTAATGCACATGGAGCTGCATACCTTGTATGAAAAATGCTCTTTAAATATAGTTTATTTATTTTTACAGTGTATGTGTGAATTTGTTGTGTAACCTCACTGCTGATCATTTTATTGGACATTCTCCTGCAGTTTTTCAAATATTCGCAAATAATGATGCACAACTACAGGCTTTGAGATTACTCTGAATATTTAACAAGCTCAGTATCTTATAGATCCATGTTTGAGTCCACATAACAAATGTAACGTGTTTTCACCATGCACCATTGAGTGCACTGTTTCTGACCTTTGGCCCCACAGAGGACGCAGTCCTCCTCAGTGAGTAGTAAACACTTAGATGATCATGATTCATTAAACCTCCTCCCACAGATCCCTCCTGTAAAACTTGAGGGCCTGATTCTGTCAGTGTCTTCCTCTTCTTTTTCCCTCTTATGTTGTTCTGTAGTTTGGTTTCCTCCCTGCAGAGCAGCTCGCAGCTTTCTCCTCTGGGAGGTGTCGCTGCAGAGGAGGTAAAACTCTGTGCTCAGCCCTCAGAAGATATGTTCGGGGGTAAAACAGATTAACTTTGATATTGTAATGAGGGGTTTCACCAGGATCTAAAGCAGGCCAGGGCACCAGAGGATCAAAGACAAACAGCACTGTGTGCTAAACAGGATTTTGGATCCAGGCGGGGGACGTTACAGTACTCCACACTCGTTGCTTGTACAGAATTAACTGTTGTCAGGCAAAATTTACAGTGCTGAATATATACAGAGGAAAAGTTCTCAGTGAGTTGGTTCTAGTCTACTTCAGATGGAGCTCGTATACATGCAAATAGCATGCTAATATCAGTGCTAACACTGCTGGTTCATTAGTGTTTTCAGATGAGTTGCCTTCAGGCTCTCTGTGACTGTGTGTTGCAGGGAAACATGCTAATGTTGCCTACTTTGTGTTGCTAGGAAGATTTAAACACTGAATATATTCAAGCAGGAGGTGTTCAACTCTTCTGGTCTGTGACCCAGTTTTTTACTTTTCAAGCTCTAAATATCATACGCCTATATTTACGACCAAATAATGGACATTAATGTGCCTCAGATTCGTTCTTCTTCTTCCCTTTCCCTGTTCTTCTCAACGTGCATAATATTTCCTATTAGATTGTAAGACATCATCTTTTTAATCTAAGAACATTTTAATGAAGAGTTTAATTAATGCAACTTTTCTGTTTCATGCTGCCACATTTTTGGAAAGTGAGGCCTTTTTTGGCTTGAAGTGAAGATGGTTAGGAGTTAAAGAAAGAACATTTTTAGGAGTGAAGGAAGAACATTTTTTGGGTCAAAGGGAGGTCAGTTTTAGGTTAAAGTGAGGACGTTTTTGGGTTAAAACAAGGACATTTTGGGGTTAAAGAGAGAATGATTTTAGGATAAACTGAGGACATTTTTCAGTTAAAGGGAGGACAATGTTAGGTTAAAGTGAGGACAGTTTTGGGTTAAAGAAAGAACAATTTTAGGAGTAAAGGGGAAACATTTTGGGATTAAAGTGAGGACATTTTTGAGTTTAAAAGAAGCTTTTTAGGATTGAAGAGAGGACTTTTTTGTTTAAGTGAAGACATTTTTTGGGTTACAGTGAGGACAATCTTGGATTGAGGGCATGATGTTTTAAGGTTAAAATGAGGACATTTTGGAGTTAAAGTGACGACATCTTGGAGCTAAAGAGAGGACAATTTTGGGTTAAAGTGAGGGCAGTCTGGGGTTAAAGAAAGAACATTTGTAGAGATAAAGGGAAAACAGTTTTGGGTTAGAAAGAGAAGCTTTTTAGGATTGAAGAGAGGGCAATTTTATTTTGTTAAAGTGAGGACATTTTTAGGTTAAAGGGAAGACAATTTTGGGATAAAGTGAGGACATGTTTGTCTCCTCCAACAACCGTCACCTTATCGTGGTGGAGGAGTGCCCTAATGACCCTAGGAGCTGTGTTGTCGGGGGCATTTTGCTCCTGGTAGGGTTTCCCATGGCAGATTGGTTCTGGGCAAATTGTCAGATGAAGAACGGTTCAAAAGACCCTTCATGATGGAAAATAACAAGAGCTGGCATACCTGGCCCAGAGGGTTACCGGGGCCCCGCCCTGGGGCTGGGGCCCGTGGGCGACCACCTGGTGGCCGGGCCTTCGCCCATAGGGTCCAGCCAGGCCCAACCCGAACCGGCTACATGGGCTCATCCCCCTGCAGGCCCACCACCCGCAGAGGGATCCCAGAAGGGATCCGAAAGTTGGCTCTTGGGACATGGAATGTCACCTCTCTAGCAGGGAAGGAGTCAGAGCTTGTGGAAGAGGTTGAGTGCTACCGGCTAGATATAGTCGGCCTCACCTCGACACATAGTTCCAGGTCTGAAACCCAAGTCTGTATCATTTGACCTGCAGCCATATGTTCTGGACACTTGAGTGAAGAGAGGAGCAGAGCTGTCAACTGATCACCACCTGGTGGTGAGTGATGTGGGCACTTAACTGGTCCATTGTAGTGGAAAGGGAGCTTAGCCAGAAAGCGAAGCTCTCGATTTACCGGTCGATCTATGTTCCAACCCTCACCTATGGTCACAAGCTCTGGGTAGTGACCAAAAGAATGAGATCACAAGTACAAGTGGCCGAAATGAGTTTCCTCCGCAGGGTGGCTGGGCTCAGCCTTAGACATAGGGTGAGGAGCTTGGAAATCCGGGAGGGACTTGGAGTAGAGCTGCTGCTCCTCCACATCGAGAGGAGCCAGTTGAGGTGGTTTGGGCTTCTGGTAAGGATGCCTCCCGGACGCCTCCCTTGGGAGGTGTTTTGGGCATGTCCAACCGGGAGGAGACCACAATCATGTATGTCAACTGCCGCAACACTATCAAGTTTAAATGAAAAATAAGCTACAGGTCGTTGTTTCCCCCAGTGTGCCTGTAACAATACAGAAGTCATGTACCCACCCTTTTCGTCAACAGTCTGGGTAAATGGTCGTGTACAGTCAGAGTAGTCCAAGAGTAGCAGGTGTTTGCAAAGAAAGTTTCAAATCAACAAAAGATTTCTCTGCGTCAGGAGTCCAAATGACACAATCAGGTGTTTTCAGGCCTTTCCCATGAGCAATTGCTGCTAATCATGCCTCAGTTTCAGCATAATTATTGCCTGAAGTAGCCTGTCATCCCTAAAAATGACATGACTTGTTTTTAGCCTCAATTTTTTGGGGTCTTTAGAATGGCTTCAATGTGCTTGGACGTGAGGGTCTTTCCCTCAGGAGAGATCACGTGACCCAGGAATGTGACCTCTTGTGCAACAAATTGTAGCTTTGACAGGCTGGCTTTATGGCCCTGTTCAGCCAAATGAGTCAGCAAGGCAAGGGTGTCTTTAACACAGCCCTCTGTGGTTTCACTCGCAACCAAAATATCATCAACACACTGCAACAAAGCACTTCCAAAGAGTTTCCAAACTATCTCTCAAAGCAGAATTTCAAATCAAAATGCAAACCAGAATTACATTTCTGGGTGTACTGGAATACTGAAAAAAGCATTTGACAGTTTAACAACTGAAAACCATTTGCTCAGCTGGAACTTGAGACAGAATTGTATGTGGATTTTGGGACCATAGGCGCCCTGGCCTGCACAGCAGCATTTACAGCTTGCAGGTCTTTGCACAAATATCCACTCTGCAGGTTCTATTATACACATTATATTCTATTTTACACACAGGAAATATGGGCGTTCTCACAGGAGAGTTTGCACATGCAACAATCACGCCCGCTTTCAACAGATCATCAAACACAGGTTTAATGCCTTCAACTGCTTCACATCTGAGAAGATATTGATTATGACAGGGTCTGTAGTCTGATTTAGGTGTTATTGTCACAGGCTTGCAGTTGTTTTATCAGACAGCACAATTAACGTCATGTCACGTCAGGCATGTGACGTCAGCATGTGTGTGTCTCTGAGAGCTGCAGCAAAACAGAGGGAGGGAGATCTATCTTCCACTCGCACACAAACTGTCCCTCAGCGTTTTGGAAAAAAGCATAACTTTACTTCATTTCATTCACTCTCCTCACCTGAATACCGTCAGGTGTACAAATCAGAACAACACCCAGCATATACATAAGATCTCGTCCCATCAGATTGATAGGGCATTTGTCACAATACAAAAATGAGTGTTTGAAAAACTTCCCCGTCTCAGAATCAAAACAATTCCACAGAGCAGTGTATTTTTCAATAATCGCTGTCCCTGTCACTCTAATTGTTTTCTAATATCTCCCACTCAGTTTAGGTTTAGCCTTCAGATGAGAATCACAACGTCTTACGAAAGATTCTGTGGCCCCAGAATCCACCAGGAAAGAGTTTAATACCTTTAACTGACGGTGTGTACCTTTTTGTATGCCTCCACTGAAAAATCAGCCAGCATATTGTTATGCTCACTCTCTCTCTGTTTAGATTCAAGGTGCAGAATCGCATCAGAAACAAGCTCACTCCATGCATCAGTCATGATGTGCGTGTTGTGTGTTTCTGTATTTGTGTTAGTGTCAGTGTTCTCACGTGTCTGAAGCGTTGGTTGGTTTTCCAGGCCAGTGTCATCACCAGATTCGGCCGTCTTCGTGCTCTCACCACATAGTCAATCTGACTCATCTGCCCCATGTTTTTCTTGTTGTTTCCCCTTTACGGCAGTTTCTTGCCCAATGTCTTTTTCTGCTGCACTTGAAACAACGGTCATTGCCTTTGTGTCCTCCTTTTGACTTTCCTCAAGTTCAGTCAGTCCACCATACTGCATCGCTGCTTGTCTCAGGCAATATAGATAAGCAGAGACTGTTTCATTTGCATCCTGCTTAACCGCCACCACTTTCCCAGTCCAAACGAACTCCGTTTTCAATCTTGTCATCAGCCAAAGAACAATGTCTCTGTAAGCAGCGCTGATTCAGAGAGGCCAGCTGCTCCCTCTGGTTCGTGGTGTTCAACATACGGTGGAGGCCGTTCAGGTGGAGCCGAGTCGAGGTCCGAATCCAGCTTCGAACACTGCACCGGGAATCCTTTGGGGCCCTGCCTATGCTTGGCTTCCCTCATCCAACTACTAAAAGCTGACCAATCTGCCTGAAACTTGACCTTATCTCCGAACTTCCAATCCCCTTGTTTCTAAGTCTGTCAACCTCAAGCTGTTTAACACTCAGGCTGCCTGTTCTCGGGAAACAGCACTTATTGACCCACAGATCTAACTGAGCCACGCTCTCCTTTCCATAATTAATCTCCATAAATCTCACGTTGGGAGCACCATGATCAGGCTCAATTTTCCCCTTTGAGGTTGTGCTCTGTCCAGATCCCAATGTAATCAAACTCTCAGTTTTCTTAGTAGAAGTAAGTCAAATTTGTGGAAGCAAAAATCAATCTCAAAAAATGGACAAACTTATCACTTTAAAGGATTTTTTTTTTTTACCTTTACCCAAAAAATGAGCACGACTTAGAAAAAGGAAATAAGGAAAAACGCGCTTCACTCACTCTGTCTGTTCCACTTTGATAGCAAGTGTCTCTACTTCTCCTCTAACCCAGATGGCTTCTCACCACCTTTTATTCCGCCTTCAACGGCTGAAATAATCAGGTGTCGTGTTAGGTTCCTAACCTACACTACTTTAGGTCCCTGACCTAAACCGAGCTCACCACTTTTCCTGCACTCTGCTTCCCAGAAACGGTGCCTGGCACGTCTGCCAACCTATCTCAGTAGGTGGAAAAGACTTTTCCTGCGCAGTCCTCAAAACTCACCAGAAAAGACAGTGAGATGTTGACAGCCACCAGGTTCGTTGGACCCCAACGGTGAAGGGAATCCCGGTTTTCCAGACATCAGGCCCTCCTCTCAACCTTCCTTTGTGGGGGAGTTTGAGGTGGTAAGAGCCTCAGCTCTTGCTGTGCGCACAGTCTTCACACACTCAGTCCAGAATTCCAGAATCCGCTCACAGATGAGGTCCCTTTGTGGTCGCCAATTTTGTGGTGGCAAAACTACTATTTAATCAACAGTTTCACATATCGGCTGTCTTTCTTGAGTTTTAATAAGCATTCATGAATGGAGACACTCACACATAAAACCGCATGGACAGTCAGTAAGAGTGACTAGCAAGTCTTCTCGCCCTGCTATCATTATAGTTCCCATAACACATGCACATCAACAGTCAAAATATGTGGCGCCTCGACATTCCTAAAACACAACATCTCTTCAGACTAACAAGGACACTTGTTGTCCCCCCTGGCTCATAATCTTGATGTCTGAGCCTCCCTGGTTCGTGACCTTGGTGTCTCTCACTGCCGTCACAGTAGGGGTTAAATGAGCAACACACATCATTAGGTTAGAAATTCAGTTTCATCAAAACAAGTAACCTCATACAACACGTTATAGATTAAAGGTGTTTAAATACCAGAATTTTCCATCACACTCCGAAATAAAGTAATGTCTAAACTCAGAGAGCTGCTTACCTCGAACACTCTCCCTCAAGATGGTGGGATAAAACTATTGAGCTCGGCACATCTTGCTTTCTTTTGCTTTTCTTTCTTTTCTTTTTACTTTACTTTTTCTTTCTCTTTTTCTTTCTATTTCCGTCCCTCCTTCTAGTTATACTCTTTATGCTTGAACCCGTTATGCTCTTAAACTCAGTTCCTGCATAACTCTTTCTTTCCTTATGATCAGAATTATTTTAAACTTTTAAATTTTGTTCGACACGTCCAGGATTGTTTTGTCTGTCCTGAGGTTTCTTTCTTCAGTAACATTATACGTATTGCCACATACATATACTGTCATATACTAGTATACATATACCTTACACTATCATAAACTACTATTATTATTCATATTTATATATTATTGTTACCAATGATGGGAATAACGGCGTTATAAATAAACAGAGTTAATAACGACACTACTTTTTTCAGTAACGAGTCCTAATCATAAAAGTTACCGTCTCCCTCGTTATGACGGCGTTACCATTATGCCGTTACTCGGCTTTACTTGTGTTCAAGTGGTTTTCACCCAAGCAAGCTCCTTCTCAGCAGAGCTCTAAAGCTTTCTTCTTTGGTGAGGGCAGGTGAGGGGGAAGCATAAGTGATGATAATTGTCTCAGGGAGAGTAAAATTTCATCATGAACCAGTCAGAGGCAGAGTAGGGTGGGCATTCACAAGCACACAGCAGCGTTGTCAGGTCCACAACTTTGGGCTTGTTTTTTGTAAAGTTGCTTACAAATATTGGTAGTTGCAGGTTGCTGTTTTTGGGCTTGTTTCCAAAGTGGAGTTGCCTATTTGGGCTTGCTCTCTGAACGTGGCCTTTCTCTATATATATCCGTCTAATAAGTTATTTAAATGCATGATAGTATGTCAGACTGCAGGATGTTTCCACAGCTCTGCTCCCTCCGCCCCTCTCCTTCTCCGCATACACACAGGTGACGGTCGATCAATGAGACTTTTCACATTTAAATTGCACAATTAATGGAGGTTCTTTAACTAATGTAGATAAGTGAACAATGTTTGATAATAATGATTTATTCTGTTAAGTGTCAGTTTCATTCATTTAACATATTCAGTGTTGAATTTCATTACATACAGTTCCATTGGGGGGGGGGGGGTGTCCAAGCAATTTGACATATTTGAGTAAAAGTAACACTATTGTTACTTTCCAGGTAATTAGTTACTTTTATAGTGCAGTTAGTCAGTTACTAACTCAGTTACTTTTTAATAACTATAACTAATTACTTTTTTAAACTAACGTTCCCAGCACTGATTGTTACAGTAGTTTTTGTTGCTGTGCATCTCTCTCCATTCATAATTTTGTCATATGGATTATTGTAATTTTAGTTTGTTGATCTTTTCTGTATACATGACATATATTACATGTTTGTGTTGTTTGCTTTATTAAGTTTATTGCAGTTAGAAAGACTCTTTCCCTCGGCTATCCATGTACAAAAAATGGAGTGGTATGTTCGGGAAAACACTTCTGTGAAGGAGCACACACTCACAGCCACAGGAAATGCAGTGTCACTACAGCCTGGTGAGAAGTCACTTTATTTGCAGCAGTTTTGTCACACCTGTGATGCTTCAAAGTTAGAAAGAAGTTAGAAAAGTTATTGAGCCGATAACTTAGTTTCCATTTCAAATCCATGGTTCTATTATCATAAAACACGGATGATGTCATCTTATAAAGTGTCACCATCGTCTACAAACTTTTCAAACATCAGATATTTACAGAAATTACAAAATTACCCCAAGTAGATACAAAACCTTCTCAAGGAGAAACAATGTGACCACAAAGACACACAAAACCACAAAAAGATACAAAATGACCTCAAGGCGACACAAAAAAACCCCAAAAAGACACAAAATGACCTCAAGGCGACACAAAATAACAAAAAGACACAAAATGACCACAAAGAGACACAAAATGAATGAATGAATGGATGGATGGATGGATGAATGTCTTTATTGTCATTATACATGGTACAATGAGATTAAAAATTGCAGGCCCCATGTGGTCATTAAAGGAGACAAGGCAAGGCAAGGCAATTTTATTTATATAGCACCATTCATACACAAGGCAATTCAATGTGCTTTACAAGGGAAATATGTTAAGATAAAACATTAAAGGACCAATAGATCATTAAAAACAAAAGCTAAAAGCAAGAAAAACAGTGCAGAAAATGCATTTAAAAAGCAAACAAAGCAAAAGCAAAAGCAGACAAGTATAAAAACAATAGCTACAGATTATCCTAACAATAAGTTACATATCTAGTTCACTGGTAAGCTGCAGTAAATAGTAATGTTTTAAGCCCTGATTTAAATGAGCTGACAGTTTCAGCCGACCTCAGATATTCTGGAAGTTTGTTCCACAGACGAGGAGCATAGAAACTAAAGGCTGCTTCACCTTGTTTGGTTTTGATCCTGGGAACACTGGGTAAACCTGTTCCAGATGATCTGAGGGGTCTGGATGCTTCATAACGTATAAGTAAACCAGAGATGTATTTAGGCCCGAGACCATTTAGTGCTTTATAGACAAGTAACAAGATTTTAAAATCTATCCTTTGACACACAGGAAGCCAGTGCAGCAATTTAAGCACTGATGTAATGTGCTCCACTCTCTTGGTGTTGGTGAGGACTCTAGCAGCAGCGTTCTGGATGAGCTGCAGTTGTCTGATTGATTTTTTACCCAGGTCTGTGAAGACACCGTTACAATAGTCCAGCCTGCTGAAAATGAAAGCATGAACAATTTTTTCTGTATCTGGTTTAGACAGAAATTCTTTTATTCTTGTTGTGTTTTAAAGGTGGTAGTAGGCTGATTTAGTAATTGTCTTAATATGACTATTGAAATTTAGGTCTGAGTCCAGAACTACACCAAGATTTCTGGCTTGATTTTTAGGTTTTAGTGTCATGGCATCAAGGTGAGTACTGACTATTGATCTTTGTTCTTTGGGGCCAAAAACAACTATCTCAGTTTTTTCTGTGTTTAGTTGTAGAAAATTCTGGCACATCCACGTATTGATTTCGTCAATGCACTTATTTAGCAGATGTAGAGGACTGTAGTCATCTGGTGACACTGTTATGTAAAGTTGTGTGTCATCTGCATAAGTATGGTAGGAAATGTTATGATATTCCATAATCTGAGCAAGAGGGAGCATATAGATGTTGAACAGAAGAGGCCCAAGAATGGACCCTTGAGGAACTCCACATGTAATCTTTGTTCGCACAGATTCATAATTGCCAAGTGACACAAAGAAATCCCTGTCTTGTAAAGAAGATTTAAACCAATTTAGCACAGTGCCAGAAAGTCCCACAAACTTTTCTAGTATGTCGAGCAGTATCTTATGGTCAACTGTGTCGAATGCAGCACTGAGGTCCAGTAATACCAGAACCGAAATCTCTGATGCATCACTGCTCAGATGAATGTCATTTAAAACTTTTACAAGTGCAGTCTCAGTGCTGTGATGTGCTCGAAATCCAGACTGAAAGGCATCAAAGACATTGTTTTGCTCCAAGAAGGTGTTAAGTTGCTGAAAAACAACCTTTTCAATGATCTTTCCTAAAAATGATAGGTTTGATATGGGCCTGTAGTTATTTATTACTGAGGCATCCAGATTGGGCTTTTTTAAGAGAGGTTTAATGACTGCAGTCTTGAGGGGCGTTGGAAAAAGGCCTGACTGAAGAGAACAGTTTACTATCTGTAGTATATCTGATGCTATGCAGTTAAAAACATCTTTAAAAAAGCTTGTAGGCAGAGTGTCAAGGCAGCAGGTAGTGGACCTAAGGTTTCTAACTATGTCTGTCAAAGTAGCATAATTTAATGGGTGAAAAAGTGCCAAATTAACTGGAGTAGTCTTATGAGGCACAGGTGAAATAGCCACTGTGTTGGAGTTACAGACTGTCTGTCTTATCTTTGAAATCTTGTCTGTGAAAAAAGAAGCAAAGTCATTGCATGCCTTGGTGGATAGCAGTTCAGGAGGGACTGACACTGATGGGTTTGTCACTCTGTCAACAACAGTAAATAAAGTCCGTGCATTGTTGTTATTTTTGTTGATAATCTCAGAGAAAAAGGATTGCCGCGCCCTTTTTAGCTCCAAGTTATAGATGTGCAGACTTTCCTTATAGATGTTATAATGAATCTGGAGTTTGGTTTTTCGCCACCTGCGTTCTGCTTTTCTACATTCTCTTTTTTGAGCTTTTACCTGTGTGGTGTTCCTCCATGGTGGTTTTTTCTTACCAGAGACAACTTTGACCTTCATGAGGGTAATATTGTCCATAATATTCATAGCTTTAGAGCTGAAACTATGAACCAGATCATTGACAGAGACTGAGGGCAGAGCTGGTGTGGGTATAAAATCCTGGGTGAATAGTGTACAGGTGTTTTCATTGATATAGCGTTTTCTGATTACCCCTGTTGTACTTTTACTGGTGTCAGCGGAGATGGCCATTTTAAAGAAAACACAGTAATGATCAGGATGAAGAATGATGAAAGAAAAATATACTTAAAACAAGACAGCAACAACACACAATAATAAACAGACATAAATGTAATAAATAAATATATATATTGCACAGTCAAGCAGCGATCGGTCGATAAACATAAGTAACGAATATTGCACAGTCCTCTAAAATGCAATCAGTGGGAGAGCAGCAGTAGGTCAGTCAGTGTGTGTGCAAGTTCAGCTGTCTGATAGCACTGGGATAAAAGCTAAGGGACAATCTGGAGGTATGGGCCTGAATAGATCTGTAGCGCCTCCCAGAAGGCGGCAGTGTGAAATAAATGTGACCTGGGTGGGAAATATCCTGAATAATGTTCTGTGCTCATTGTTGGCATCTGGTGTGATATATTTCAGAAAGTGATGGTATCTGCGTGTGTGTTATTTTCTGGGCTGACTTCCTGACTCTGTTCAGGGCTTTTTTGTCAGCCACGGAGCAGCTGTTGTACCACACCAAGATGTCATGTGTGATGTTACTCTGCACAGAACAAGTGTAAAAGGACAGGAGCAGTTTCTGGGGCAGATTGACTTTCCTCAGGGTCCTTAGGAAGTACAGGCATGCCTTTTTAACCAGGGCAGTGGTGTTGAATAGAATAGAATAGAATAGAATAGAATAGAATAGAATAGAATAGAATAGAATAGAATAGAATAGAATAGAATATGCCTTTATTGTCATTGTATAAGTACTACAACTAAATTGCAGGGGGCTCATCACAGTGGCATAGCAACATACACACATACACGTAATGCACAAAGAAAAAAAAAAGAAACATTAAGTGTCAAGTGCATGATTAAAGCAATATAATAAAACCAGTAGGATAAAAACATTATTGCACAGTCCCTATTTATATTACACAGTCCCTATTGCATATTGTCCCATGGTTGTCAGTGTGATTGTGATTTGTTTAATGACTGGATGGTGGCGGCACGGTGGTGTGGTGGTTAGCACTGTCGCCTCACAGCAAGGGGGCTCCCGGCTCGATACCGGGTGTGGGAGCCCCTCCGTGTGGAGCCCGCATGCTCTCCCTGTGTAAGCGTGGGCTCTCTCCAGGCACTCCGGCTTCCTCCCACAGTCCAGAGATATGCAGATTAGGTTAATTGATAACTCTAAATTGTCTGTAGGTGTGAATGTGAGCATGAATGGTTGTCTGTCTCTATGTAGTCTCACCACCAGACAATCAGAGATCTCCGCCTTCTGATAGTCTGGGGACACTCCTTTCTAAAGTGTGTTTAACACACCAGTGAAAACGGCCGGCAACAAAGCAACGTGTCTTGCATTTCTGAAAAGGACATGCCTTCTCAGAAATGTGCGCTCCCCTGTTTCTCATCCTCAAGGAAACAAACACACAGAGAGCTTGAAAATGGATGCTGACAGATTAAACTCCGTTTTATCAAACGTGTGCTCATCCATGAAGAAAATATTTTTTCCAGCGGATGTCTTAGTTACAACATGATTGAGCTAACTGGAGTAATTTCATGTCGTATCGGACAACGGGAGGTTTTTAACAGATGATGTCCTGATGTTAGCTTTGCTGCTGCTGTTAGCTGTCCCTGTCAGCTGCAGCCACTGATGCTTTCTAGACATCGTGATTTCCCAAAACTGAATAAATACCACACATAGCAACACAAAAATGCTTTGCTAACCCAATCATGTTGTAACTAAGATATCTGCTGGAAAACTTTTTTTTTCACGGACCGTTTAATGAGTTATTACCTATTACAGACACTGCTAACGGCAAAGAAATAGTAATGTTTGTTCAATCATTGTGTTTATAGACTTTACAAACATTGGATTAGTCTAAACGGTGATACAGTGATGTGAAAAATGTGATATATATATATATATATATATATATATATATATATGTGTGTGTGTGTGTAGAGCTAAAAGCTCGGCTGGTTTTCTACCCGGAAGTATTTCTAAACAACAAGGAGATTCCCTCTATAGTCCGGCCAGACGGATGAGTCATGGCCTTGTAAAAGATTATGTTTGTTTCTTTTAGTTGGCGAGAATGTGTCGCCGCAAACGCGACAAACATCCACTGAACTTTGACAGCGTTTTCTGTGAATACGGCTGAGCCAGTTTGTACCTCTATACGTGTTTCTAGTAGGACTATGTTTACAAGCACAAGAGCTCAGTGAGCCACTGAAGGACCGTCCTGCAGATTTACTATTTGTTCTGCAACATAGGGAGTTTTTTTAAACTCTGAAATTGTATCCGCCCATCTAAACACAAAACCAGGGAGAAAGTCATCGGTCTTTAGTTAAGCAAAGCGTCTAAAGACTGACTTGTGAGTCTAGTCTCTATGTGTCAACCCTGCGATAATCTGGCGACCTGTCCAGGGTGTACCCTGCGTCTCACCCAATTTCAGCTGCAAAGGATGAAGCAGTTAGAAGATGGATGGATGGATGGATGGATGGGACTGGATGGCTCTGGGAAAGAAACTGTTCAGGAGTCTGTTTGTGTGTGTTTTTATGGCTCTGTAACGCCTGCCTGAGGACATGGGTCAAATATTTTATGACCAGGATGTGAGGAGTCTTTTAAAATGTTTTTGGCTCTGGAGAGGTATTGAGCGTCTGCAACTCCTTCCAGGGAGGGAAGAGGGCAGCCGATGATCTTATGTGCTGTTTTCTCCTTTTTCTCTGCTGCTGTGTACCCTGCATACCAGACTGTGAGTCCGTAGGTCAAAGTGCTCTCGATGACTGCATGGTCGAAGGCCACCATTACTGTTCTGCTGAGGTGATTTTTCCTCAAGACACGGAGAAAGTGAAGCTGTTGAGATGCCTTTTTAATAGTAGCAGTTATGTGCTCTGTCCAGGAATGTCTGTTTGTGATGTGTATCCCGAGGAATTAATGGCTTTGGACGAATTCCACACAGTCGCCTTTTATGAGAAGGGGCAGGTGGTCGTCCCTGGTCTTTCTGAAGTCTATAATCAGTTCTTTTGTTTTGTTTATGTTTAAGTTGAGGTTGTTCGCAGAACACCACATCGTCAGACTTTGGGCTTCACTTCGATATGCCGTCTCATCCCCCCCGAGATGAGGCCAATGATGGTTGTGTCGTCTGCAAACTTAATTATAGTGTTTGATGTGGAAGTGGGTGTGCAGTCGAATGTAAACCGGGAGTACAGCAGAGGGCTTAGGACGCAGCCTTGAGGGGAGCCTGTGCTGAGTTAGTGAGGAGGAGAGATGAGAGCCAAGTTTAACAGACTGGGGAAGGTGTGTGAGGAAGTCCAGGATCCAGGAGCAGGGATGTGAGGAGAAGCCGAGATGGAGAAGTTTTCTAATGAGAATGTCCAGGATAATGGTATTAAATGCTGAGCTGTAGTCGATGAACAGCATCCGGACATGTGTGTCTTCTGTTCCAGGTGCTGCAGGGCTGTGTGAAGGGCAATGCTTATGGCATCCTCAGTGGATCTGTTCTGTCTGTCTGTCATTTGGTGACAATGGGCATGAGGGTGATGGGTCTATAGTCATTTAAATTATATATGTTGTGTTTTTTGGGTACCGGAATGATTGTAGCTGTTTTAAGGCAGGAGGGGACTGTGGCTCTGGCAAGGGACAGATTGAAGATATTTGTGAAAACCTGTGCTAGTTCGTAGCTGCAGGCTCTCAGGACCTTCCCAGGTACACTGTCTGGACCTGTGGCCTTCCTTGGGTTGACAGCTCTGAACACTCTCCTCACCTCATGTTCCTGAACACTAGAGTCTGTAGCAGGGATGTTTGTGTGTGAGGGTGAGAAGGTTGCCTCAAACCTTGAGAAAAAGCAGTTCAGCTCATCTGCCAAGGAGGTGCTGCTGTTGGAGATGGCCTCATAGTTGGAGATTTGTGTCAGTCCCTGCCATGCCTGTCTTGCGTTGTTATCACTGAGACCCTCCTCGATCTTCTTTGAGTGTGACTGTTTTGCCTCTCTGATGCCTCGTTTCAGATTTGACCTTGCAGAGCAGTAGAGGGCCTGGTCTCCTGGCTGACTTGAAGGCCCTATCACAAGCTTGTATGAGCGTGAAGACCTCCTTTGTCATGCTTTCTGATTTGGAAAGGTCCGGTCTCGTTTCTGCCCTGTGACACTGTCCACACAGCAGTTGATGTAAAAAAGAACGTGCTGTGTATATACCTCCAGGTCAGAATGGTGGAATAGATCCCAATCACTCTGTTGGAAACAGTCCTGAAGTTGTTTGAGAGCTCCCTGGGGCCAGGTTTTAACTGTCTTTGTCACAGGGTTTGTTTTCTTCCTGCGGGGGGTGTAGGCTGGTACCAGGAGCAGAGAGACATGGTCTGACAGCCCTAGATGGGGAAGTGGTATGACTCTGTAGACATGCTTAATGTCTGAATATACATAATCAAGTATATTGCTGCCTCTGGTGGGACACTTCACATATTGTGTGAATTTCAGAAACACGGTTTTCAAGCAACCCTTGTTAAAGTCCCCAGCTATGATGTGTGTCCCTTCAGGGTACGCCTTTTGCTGGAGGGTGATGGTGTCTTACAAATAGCTCAGAGCTGTACTCACGTTGGCCTCTGGTGGGATGTGAACAGTGGTGATAACTGCAGCAGAAAATTCCCTCGGTAGATAAATAAGACAGTCAAAGACACGGTCTAAATAAGACAGTCAAAGTTTCTATATCTGGCGAGCAGTGGTTGTTAATGACATGGCTCTGCGAACACCAGTCACTGTGTGCATACATGCAGAGTTCACCTCCTCTCTTCTTACGAGAGCTGCTGTCCCGGTCCTGACGGTGGAGCATGCGGCTAACTAGCTGCACGCTAGCATCCAGGATCTATGGATGCAGCCAGGTCTCAGTTACAATAATCACACAGCAGTCCCACAGAGTCTTATTGGAGGGGATAAGGAGTTCCATTTCACCCACTTTGTGCAAGATGGATCTAGCATTGACGAGGAACAGGCTGGGAAGTGGGGGTTTTTGCGGCTGTCTCTGTAGCCGTGCTAGTAGGCCTGAACGACATCCCCGCTTTTTCTTTCTGTCCCTCCTTCACCTGCCATGTTTGGTCGAGCCGCCAACAATCCAGGGAGCCCCGGCTGGTCGTGTAATGTTGTAAGCCCGCTGGAACTCCTCTGTCATGACAGCGCTTGATTGTAATCCAATGCGAATCAGTTCTTGTCGGCTGAAGATATGCTTTGTAGACCAAAGCTGAGACAGACAAAGGAGCATACATAACACGAATGTACACCATACTGGAGAGCCAAAATCCGCAGCAAAATTTTTTTGGACCAGATGATGTCTGGGGAAATATAAGTTCCAAGGAACTTAATTTCACTGACCCTCTCCACAATATCCCCTTTGATGTAAAAAGGGGCTGGGTCTGTTCTTTTCCTGCGGAAGTCAATCAGCAGCTCCTTGGTTTTAGAGAAGTTGAGGGCCAGGTTATTGGTGGAGCACCAGGTGATGAGTTTTTGGATGTCGTCTCAGACATCGCAGACTCATTGTTGTTGTGGATGAGTCTCACTACTGTGGTACGGTTTAATGAAGATGTTGCTGTTATGAGATGGTGTACAGTCATAAATGTACATGACTACAAAGAGGCACAAAACCACAAAAAGACACAAAATGACCTCACACAGAGACACACAATTACCCCAAGGACACACAAAATGACCACAAAGAGAGGCAAAAATGACCACAAAGAGTAACAAAATGGCCTCAAAGAAACAAAACAACCACAAGGAGAAACAAAATGACTTCAAAGAGACACAAAACCACAAAAAGACCCAAATGATGA
Organism: Cromileptes altivelis; assembly: GCA_013133815.1. Classification (NCBI taxonomy): domain Eukaryota; kingdom Metazoa; phylum Chordata; class Actinopteri; order Perciformes; family Serranidae; genus Cromileptes; species Cromileptes altivelis. The sequence goes on from CM023145.1 coordinate 4,378,241, forward strand.
CAAAGAGACATAAAATAACCCCAGAGAGATACAAATCTCCCACTAGGGCATACAAAATGACCCCAAAGAGACACAAAACAAATCACAAGGAGACACAAAATGACTTAAAAGAGTCACAAAACAGCCACAAGGAGACACAGAATGACCACAAGGAGACACAAAGTGACCTAAAAGTGTCACAAAACAGCCACAAGGAGACACAAAATGACCCCAAAGAGACACAAAACAAATCACAAGGAGACACAAAATTACCTAAAAGAGTGACAAAACAGCCACAAGGAGACACAGAATGACCACAAGGAGATACACAACAACCACAGGGAGACACGAAATGACCACAAGGTGATAGAAAATGACCTAAACATGTCACAAAACAACCACACAGAGACACAAAATAACCACATGGAGACACAAAATGACCCCAAAGAGACACAAAACAAATCACAAGGAGACACAAAATTACCTAAAAGTGTCACAAAACAACCACAAGGAGACACAAAATGACCCCAAAGAGTCACAAAACAACCACAAGGAGATACAAAATGGCCCAAAAGAGACACAAAACAACCACAAGGAGACACAAAATAACCACAAGGAGATACAAAACAACCACAAGGAGACACAAAACGGCCACAAGAAGACACAGAATGACCACAAGGAGATACACAACAACCACAGGGAGACACAAAAAGGCCACAAGGAGACACAAAATGACCACAAGGTGACATAAACGTGTCACAAAACAACCACACAGAGACACAAAACAACCACAAGAACACACAAAATGACCCCAAAGAGACACAAAACAAATCACAAGGAGACACAAAATTACCTAAAAGAGTCACAAAACAGCCACAAGCAGACACAAAATGACCTAAAAGTATCACAAAACAACCACAAGGAGACACATGATGACCTCAAAGAAACACAAAACTCCCACAAGGAGAAACAAAATGACCACAGGTAGACACAAAATTGACCCAAGGAGAAACAAAACTCCCACAAGGAGATTCAACATGACCACAGGTAGACACAAAATTGACCCAAGGAGACATGGAATGACCTGACACAGAGACAGAAAAGTACCCTAAGGAGACACAAAATGAGCTCAAAGAAACCCAAAACAACCACAAGGAGACAAAAAAAGACCACAAGAAGAAAGGAAATGACCTCAGAGAGACACAAAACAACCATGAGGTGACAAAAAAAATCACAAAAAGTCATACAAAATGACTTTAAAGAGACACAGAAATCAAGCACAAGGAGACAAAAAATGACCACAAGGAGACACAAAATGACCTCAAAGAAACACAAAAGAACCACAAAGAGACAGAAAATGACCACAAGGAAATACAAAATGACCTAAAAGAGTCACAAAACAACCAGAAGGAGAAACAAAATGACCCCAAAGAGACACAAAACAGACACAAGGAGACACAAAATGACCTAAAAGCGTCACAAATCAACCACAAGGAGACACAAAATGACCCAAAAGAGACACAAAACAACCACAAGGAGACACAAAATAACCACAAGGAGATACAAAACAACCCCAAGGAGATAAAAAAAACAACCAGAAGCAGAAACAACAAAGACACAAAATGTCCACAAAATATACAAAATAATCTGTAAGAGACACTAAACAACAAGCAGACAGAAATTGGCTTCAAAGAGACGTAAAAGAATCGCAAGGAGACACAAAATTAAGAAAATACACAAAGTGATCTGAAAACAACACCAAATGACCCCAAAAACACAAAATGACCCCAAGGAGACAAAAAATGACTTCAAAGAGACAAAAAACACAAAAAGACATAAAAAATGACCTCACAAAGACACAATATGACCTCAGGGAGACACAGAACCACAAAAAGACACAATATGACCACAAAGAGACACAAAATGACCTCAGAGAGACACAAAATGATCACAGAAAGACAGATAATAAACTCAAAAAGACACAAACCAACCACAAGGAGACACAAAATCACAAAAAGACACAAAATGACTTCACAGAGACAGAAAATCAACCACAAGGAGACAAAAATAATCCCAAAAAGACACAAAATGACCTTCAAGACACAAAACAACCACAAGGAGACAAGAATGACCACAAAGAGACACAAAATTATCTCAGAGACACAAAACAACCACGAGGTGATACAAAAAGACCACAAAAGCCCCATTTCCACCAAGCAGTATGATACGGAACAGTTCAGTTCAGTACACTTTTTTCCATTTCCACTGCGAAAAGTTGTGCATAGTCCCGATCGAACCGTTCCTAACCGTTACCATTTTTGGTACTCCTTCTGTTAGCCAGCAGACAGATCTGGTACTAAAGGGTGGAGCTGTGAACACTGCAGTCTGTTGATTGGTGAATAAGGATCGGTCACTCTGCTCAGGGCCAAGCTGTGGCCGGTTGTGAGGCAGAAGCCACAGCTCATGTCACGGAGAATTTAATTATTAAACTGTAAATATGCAATGAAAGGATGTTTTGCTGCCTCTTGCAGCAGCCAGAGGAAAAAAAAATATGCCTAATGACTCTCCAACACCTCCCACGTGGCCCTTTGCATATCAGTGCCCAGGGGCCCATTGTCTTGTAATCCGCCTGTGCTATGAGGACTTACAAATGTCAGCTGACCCTCTCTGCTTTTCTTTTATTCTACAAGTGAATTTAGTCACTTAGACTTTTGAGACGATTTGCTTTCTGTTTGTTTTTATTAAGATGCCATGTTAATTGCAATATCTGCAATAAAGTACTACTTCTACTATGCTGCAATATATGCAGTATAGTAGTGTGTGTGTGTGTGTGTGTGTGTGTGTGTGTGTGTGTTTAGGTCACTGGGGGAGGGCTGAAGTACATATACCTGCACTCTCTACGCATCCCTAGTAATTTGACCTGGAACAGGTTAACTTCAGGGTATCGGATCGCAGACTGTCAACATCCCGACCTCTTACCAATCAGATCACTGAAGAAAAAAGCATCCATGAAAAAATGTCCAGTGACAGGTAGAAGTAGAAGAGGAGCCTACATGCTGTTATAGGTCAGTAGAATAATTTAATGTTTCCAGGGCTCTATTTCCACTGGTTTTAAAACAGAGCTTCTAACAAGTACAGAGATCATTTACAACACTAAACACGATATTAGCACTATTTAAAATCATGAAGTTTATTTTAGTCCACAGTGACAGTGCTGAGAAACAGGGCCTCGTTTGTCTTTGGTCACGTGATATCCTGAAAAATGACACAGGCCTATTTGGACACACCCCCGTTGCTTGACACAGGCCTCGGGCCATTAGTATCAGAAGTAACATCATTACCGTCATCCAAGACTTAAATTATGTGCAGGTATCATGTAGCTATGGGCCTATGACATATTAGTACAGAGTATTTTTTGCTGTTTAGTTGGACGATGATGAAACTACTCTTAATATGTCACATAAAATACTTTAAGGTAACACCAGCCTGTTTCTGCTGCTGAAGTAAAGGGTAGATACTAGTTAATGACTGATGAGGTCTTGCTGACCAATTATATATTAATAACGGGAGCCAGTTAACAGTGCGTGGATTATTTTACTAATAAAATATCTGTTTTATCCTAGTTCTGATCACACAGGTGTCTCATGTTATTTTGAGCTGCAGTGATGGAATCAGAGTGTAAAATCAGATACACTGTCAGCAGTCACTGCAGACTAAAATAAACAATAATTTTAAATCCAGCAAAAATCATGTGTTTAGTGTTGTGAATGATCTCTGTGTTTGTCAGAAGCTGTGTTAAAACCAGTGGAAATAGAGCCCTGCAAATATTAAATGATTCTACTGACCTTTAACAGCATATATGCTCTTCTTTTTAACCTGTCACTCCAGACTTTCATTCATGGATACTTTTTTCTTCAGTGATCTGATTGGTCAGAGGTTGGGATGTTGACAGCTGTTCAGCACAAGTTACTACTGTGATTTATCCCGGTAAAAAGAGAACCAGCTTCGTAGTACTGAAAACCCAGAGTTAACCCTGAAGTTACCTTGCTAACTCCAAATCCTGCTTCGTAGTACTTAATAGTTTTTTTTGTTTGTTTGTTTTTTACTAATAAAGCACCTCATTTCCAACTTAAAGTCCACGGCACGGCACGGGAGAACAACAGACAGCGGCACAGCAGCGCATGCAGCACAGCAACACAGCAGCACACAACACACAACACACTCACTGTCATACCAACTTACATTTCATATGCCCTTATATGGGCAGTCAGCATGCCATATGACTCTTGAGTTGCCCTGAATTGAAAGACTTTAAATAAATCTACAAGATAGAAGTAATGCAACAATAAGGCTGCAAGCTGCCATAAAACGCCAAAGAAGAAGAAGAACTGAAAGACTTTCACTACTACACATTTGTAGCAGCAGACAAGTCACTGACTGGCCTCGCGTATCGTCAGCTTGTGTGTGACTGTGAGAAGTAAACTTACCTGCCAAGGAAAACATCACCGTAGGCCCTTCTTCCATCATTCCCGAGCAGTGGTAGGCAACTAGCTAGCAGGAGCAGCTCCTCTCTCTTTTCACCTGTTCCATTTGGCTACATTGCAGTTACTTGACATCGGGTAGGTGTATGTGTTTATTATTCTTGCTCGCTGTGGTAATTAAAATCTGAATCTGTCTGTGTGTATACCTTTTGCTGGGTAGCGTATATTGGTTGACTAGGGTTGTGTTTTCGCCCTGGTCATTATTAAGTGATTGCGTCTGCAGTGTAGTGACATTGTGTTGTTTTTGCTGCTGACAAGATTGTTGGTAAAGAGACTCATTGTAGTGAGTGTTGAAAGTTGCATTTGCTGCTTTATTAGCCTATATGATGCGATGCGTATAGGTCTTGTTTTTTTAAATATAATATGAGCGAGACTAAGCTGTAACATTAGGCAGACCTAAGCCGAGCCCCCTCCTCCACTACAGTTTTCAGAGGCTTTTTTTACGGGAGTCAGGTGGAAGACGAGTGCTCATTCTTTGTCAAAATTCTTTGTCAAAATACGTTAAAATCATGTGTTTAACAGGGAATTATTCAAAGTTTTCCAGGGGGAGAAAACCCCGGACCCCCAGGTAAAATTTTTTTACCACTTCAGGGCTAAAGCCCTGGATTTTTTCATCTCCTAGCAACGCCCCTGGTCTTTGGGGTAATTTTATGATAAACATGTAATATCTGCTGTTTGGATTTGAAATGGAAACCAAGTTATCAGGTCAATAACTTTTCATATGAACATGTACAGTGTTGTCTTTTTCTGTTGCACATAATTGAAAGAAATATGTACAACAGCCCTCCTTCAGTGATTTAAACAACACACACACACACACACACACACACACACACACACGGACTTATCAGTTCATCCATCCTCTCTCTCACTGATTTCCTCATCACATCTTCGTTCTTCTCTTTCCTCTCGAGGCTGGAGGACACAGGCAATGAGAAACATTTATTCTGTGTGAGTGTGTGTGTGTGTGTGTGTGTGTGTGTGTGTGTGTGTGTGTGAGGGATGTAGGCATACACATCATTTGTCTACTTGAGAGTCTATGGGGAGTTTTCTGTTCTCGTGGGGACGCTGACGGCTGTGAAATCAGACAAACATACATCAAGTTCAAGCACACACACACACACACACACACACCTGACCTCCCCTGTTGCAGATTTTTATTTCAAACTCTCAGCAGTGACCCCTGCAGGTGAAGAAAACAGTTACAACCAGTCTTTTCTAATCATTTTGCCTCTGTCTAACCTCACTGATGTATCATTTTGATGTCTGTGTTGTGACCCACCCCCAACAACCCGCTCCAAATACATCAAGAAATAGTGATTTTAAATGACTTTAGCATGTTTTGCACTAAAGATAAAGCTGACAGTGGTCTGATCAGTGCTGGAGAAATTCAGATCCTGTACTGCAGTAAAATTACTAATACCATAAATGTACTCCTTCTGCATTTAAAAAGTTAAAGTATTATCAACAGAATTTACTGTGCACATGTACAGTTAGGTTTCTGTTCAAATGACTGATTGAATTTCAAGAAAATCTGAGAGGGAAAATGCAAATTACAACTGTCATGTGACATTTGGAGTCGGTTACTCAGGTTAAACAGTTTTTCATGCTCCATGTACTGTATATCACTGATTATTATTATGATTTATTATGATATTTACAAGTCTCTTTCTGTTGCACATTTGGCTTTAGTTACTAAACCACCTTTCACACCTCAGCCAAACATTTCTGCCTTTCCATTCTGATTATTTTTATGCATAAATTTAAAGTGCTCATAAACACCCAATGAGGATAATAGCAAAGCGAAAGAAGAGCGGTGCATCTAAAGAGAACTCTCTTTGTTGGTGCTTTCAAGGACACTCTGATGTTTCACTTTCAGCTGCTGAACATCAGCATTTAGAAACATGTTTTTGTTGATGGTTGTGTTTTTCTGTGTTTTTTGTCTGGTGAGAAAGTGAAATGAGAGCAGAGTGAACGCACTTTGATAACTCAAACTTCACACAGAATATCTAGATGGGTTTTTGTTTGCATGTGTGTGGGGGGTGTGTGTGAACACACCTACGCTGACAGTCGACTGTATGAAGCATATGTTTGTGTGTTTTGATGTTTGTGTGGCAGCTTCCAACTCAAACTCAGCTGCTTTTAAAATGAAAAAGAAATGATTAAATGTGAAGATGTTTAACTGCTGCTCAGACTAAAGCAGAAAACATTTAACTAAGACTTTTACTCTGAAATACTGAAGGTTTCACACACTGAGCAGCAGCAGAGAACTCCGATAATAACCGGATAAGTCTTTTAGTAACTGCTAAAGTTTTGATTGCCAGATAACACAGCTGAAATCACATCTGATGATGATACAAAATGAGTACACACATGAACAAAGCCTGACAGCGTATTGTAAATCATGTTTTTTTGTTGGTGTTTTTTACTGTTTGAGCACATTCACAAGAGAATTTAAAACTACTTAAAGTACTTGTACATTTTTTGAGTTTAAGGCAGTGTTAATTACGTTGACAAAAGCTATGATGACAATTTTTCGTCAACAACCTTTTTCCCAGAAAGAAAACGAGACAATGACAAGTTAAAAATAGATCTTGATGAAAGAAACTTAGACAAAATCTATGCCTTATTTATGTTGAGGTGACCAGACAAGACGAGACTGTTAGTGGAGGACTACTGGACATTGAATGCCAAGAACGGCTGTGCTTGTAATTATCTTCAAATGCTGCATGAGCGACAGGCTGGTAAATTCCAGTAAATAGTCAGCACCAGGATGTTTCACTAGCCAGCAGAAACACTCAGAGCAGGGCAGCATCAGCCGTTGTTATCAGTTGTGAGCTGTAATTCAGCAGTAAATAATACGCCATCTATATCTAACTGTGGATGGTGGAACTGCTGAATGGATTTGTGGAGTTGTTGGTAACAGCTATGGCTATTAGCAGTTAGCTCTGCTCATTAGCCGCTGAGGTAATTTGCTGTGACCGTCCAGGTCATTCAGTTGGGTTCAGAGAAATAATACTGATGAAAATATGGAAATACCTTTAAGGTCATTTTTAAAGTAATTTGAAACCTCTTGACCTGTTGAAGAGCTTGGGTGTAAAACAAAAGAATGCGGCGTGGTGTGAGCTTATATTTTGAAAGTTGTAGACATATCCCATGTGATGAAACTTGACATGTGTGATGATCAAACGACACATCCATATTCATTTAAATTCATGTGATCTAGTGAAAGCTTGATTGATGTGTACTGGCTGCTGTGAGGACATAAGTAACAGCAGGCAGACACAAATATATACTAGTTCATTTCAGTGGAAAAACTGAGCAGGACTACAGGTATTTGATCTTGCTGCAGCATAGTTATACCTACAGGTTTGATTCAAATTCTAAATGATGCAAAAGAGTTTGGCCTGGGATTCTTGTATTTACATGGTTTTGCTATCAGGCATTCATTTAGGAAGTTGTAGGAATGAGCCACATGAGCTGGTCAGTTTGGTCAATGTTATACTGTCAGATGTGTGTGACCACACACACACACACACAGGCTTGTGTCTCTCAGAGTGAAGACATTGTTATGCTAATTAATGACTGCATGTAGTTGACTGAGAGAAAGGGTGAGAGCCCAAGAACTTGAAGATGGGGTTAAAATTTCTTAAACTAGTCCTTCCTGTTCCCAAACTGTGGGTCTGATCGTCAATCTGACGATATCAGCAGAGAGATACACTCGTTCTGAATGCAGACATATAGCTTTTGTGTGTGTGGAGTCATAAATGCAGCCTTAGTCGCAAGTTAAAGATGTTTTGGCCCTCATCTTTTCTTCCAAAGATTGTCATAAGGCTTTGTGTCCTGCACCTTTGAACGCTTATAAAATCCAAACCGTTCGAGTCATGACAGTCATTCAGAAGTCTTTCAAAAACTTGATATGCTGTTTGTCTCAGTGGGATGAAGCAGAAACAACAGCAGGAGACCACATTTAAATAAGTTCAAATGATGATAAAGTTTTAAACAAGGTCTGTGTTCATTAAGTAGCTGTAGACACAGTTCTGTTTCCCCTGCAGCATGAAAGGATTTTGTAAACACAAATATAAATACAAATTCCTGTAAATACAGGTTGAGTCTCTGCTTTATTTCTCTTGACCTCAGTGAAAAAACAAATGTCATGCCTCAGTAAAGATGAGACAAAAGGATTCGTAAAGAGTTCACATAACAACCACTGATCTCAATGGAAGAGACATAAATATTAATCTGACTGCTCTCTCTGCAGGAGCAGTCAGCATATCATTTTATTGGTCACCTGTTGTTACGACCGGCCTAGGGGAACCGGTACATAGCATGAAAGGATGCTCCCCTCTTTCCCCACTCCCAAGGACGACCAATGCCACACAGCTGCAGTCCAACAAAAGATCATTTATTTAGCACTCACCAAGAAAGGTAGCAATAAGCTTCAGGGTGGGCGTGGCCCAAAACAACAAACAAAACATTCTACCCTCTAAAACTAACTTACCTACCCAAAAGTAAAGAAAATAAAAATACAGGTGACTCACCTGACTCCCTATAAATAAACAGGCGACAAAAAAGATTAACAAAAAGGGCTACCCACCCCTACAGCTACCTGGACTGCTGGACTAATATCACAATCAACTCATTTTTAACACAGTACAACAAAGCATGGTGCAGTTGGGAGTAGGGCCAAGAGAAGAGGAAGAACAGCTCAAGCAGTGGCCATTTTTTACCAGCTCCACCAATCTCCAACCACCAATCAGCAGCCAGCACCTGGAGAGAGAGAAACACACTAAGGGTGGCAGCACCACCCTCAGGCAGGGAGGAACAACAGAACAACAGAACAGCAGAATCACAAATAAATGACTCAGGATCATAACACTGTTCTGTTCCTGCCCTGAGACTTCTTTTCACACACAAAATTCACAATTAAGCATACCATGAAAATATGAAACTGACTCACAAAGACATTCATTTGGGCACTGAGTTAGTTTTTTTATTTTATAAATGACAAGAAATTTTGAAACTTGAAATTTTATGTTCATTTTAATAACTGTACTCACAACATTAGTTTGTATCTTTTTCTTGTTTTAACTTATTATAAGGTAAATGTTGAATGTTGCAATTTGAAGCTTATCTTTCACTATGTATTTATGTCTGCCATCAGGTTTGATCTCCAAGGAAAATAAAGCCTCCGTTTATGGCACAAAGGAAGTGTGTCAACCACTGCACAACCAAAACAGGAAGACGGTAGCACCAAAAGTCCCTATTCCACCAAAAATATTCAGTATAGTACCTTTAGAAGCAAAAATAACCACAAAGGACATGTATGTAGACCTGAGATCTGTTTAGCATTTCCACTGCAGATAGTACTCTTAAATGTGGGCGGCGTTGTTGTCACTCTCTGCTCCATCCAGTTTTTGCTATATTTCCTCTTCACCGGTGATGCAGAGGAACCTCTGCACCTCTTTATTGTGCACAGAACAGGGTTGCACAACAATATTTTTATTATAAAACACAACAAGGTGGATTGCACGGGCGCAAATTACATGTAATTGTAATTATATAATTTTAATTATGAGATCCTGATGTTGTAATTATGAGATCGTATCTAAGATCCTAAGTAGCTGTGGTCTCAGAGTAACCACTGAAGGTGAGTACATTGATTGATTGATTGATTGATTGATTTTTTTAATGACCACACAGCCAGGCTGGTGGAATTTGTTTCCAGTACAGCTCATTGGTACAGGTTCCAACATAAAAGACATTAAACATAAACATGGATAGACATACAGACAAATACATATTCATAATTCATGAGGGCCATGCTTATTCCTCAGCGTTCAGAGTTTACTGCAGTGGGAATGAAACTATTTTTGACGTGGCTTGTTTTTATCAGCTCAAAATAACATGAGACACCTATATGATGAGAACTACAATACAACAGGTATTTTATTGGTAAAGTACACTGCACTGTCCACACACTGTAAATTGGCTCCCGTTATTATAAATGTAACATTTCAGTCAGATGGACCTCATTAGTCATTAACTACTTTTCCACCCTTTACTTAAGTAGCAGAAACAGTCTAGACTTTATAATAATAATAAAAAGAAGAAGAAGAACTAAAGCTGCAAGCAGCGATGAATGGGCCCTCGCAGTCCACGTGCCTTGGGGCGTGCTGCTGTCGGGGGGCGTGCACCTAGATGTCTTGTCAGCTGTAATAAATAAAAAAATAAACGTTATCTCTTACTTACATTTCCAGTATACAGGTAGGCACCCAACCCACGTATGTATTTTTCCAAAAAGTAGAAGCTGAATACATGCCCAATAGTTCAAGGTCTTCTGACTCTTTAAAGGTAGGGTCTGGAGGATTTTCCAGTTGCTGTTTGTAAACACACATTCAACTTTGCCCCCCCCTATCAGGCTCAACTCTCCTGGGTGTACAGAGCCTGGAGGTACGGAAAAAGACTTCACAAAAGAGGTTCAGGCAAGGCCCGCGCTGGTGCACGCTCGGACACGCTCAGGCACGGCACCTGCGCTCTCATTGCCTGGAGAAATCCATGCCCAGAAGCGTTCTGAACTCACAAAAACATCATCAAAATACAGTTAAAGGGCAGGAGCTCTGCAAACAGAGTCACCACCACACATGAGTAGAAGCCCATAGGTGCTGATTAAGCAGGATTTCATTTGTATATGTCTATATTTTGTTTTGTTTGAAAATCCTCCAGATCCTACCTTTAAAAGTTGACATGGTGTCTCTAGCTCAAAGTATGAGGGACAAGAAGAGGTTGAAAGTCGATGAGTTTTGAAGAGGATTTGAAGATTTTCCAATTTACTTCCATTCACACCAATTAGACTGCCACCAGAGCGCCACCTATTGGCTGATTTGCACTGAATTTTGCACAAACCCTCATCGGGCCATGGAACACAATCAGCAAAAGTGTTGTGGTAATCCGACTGTATGTGGTCAAGATATGAAAGACTGTCTGTTTTGAACACAATGTGCAGGAATTTGTTGTTTCATATTTTGGGTGTTTTTTGGACTATCAAAATTCTTTTGATAACTTTTTGTCAGGAGGGTTGACAGATCGGTCAAATCACCTAGAAGGAGTTTGAACAAGTACGTTTTTCATTTGTCACGATTTAGCGAATGGAAAGTTACTGCAAAAGTGGGTGTGGCTTACACCACACAATTCAGCTGAATTCAGAGAACACGTAAATAGAAGTTTTAACAATGTGTGACATATTATGTGGGAGTTATTAGCCAAAAATGCTTTTGCATTGAAAATAGTGCCACCTGCTGGTCATTTTGGTGTGTGAGTTACAGGGACCAGTCTATACCACCCCTGTCAATTTTATTTCCATGAGTGTTATGGTGTTGGCACAGTGCCAAATATTAAATTAGACAGCCACCAGAGCACCACCTAGTGGCGGATCGGTTAGTCCTTTGTCAGATATCCTCAGAAGGGCATTGACAATAATTATACCAAGTTTCATGTTAATCCGCCCAACCGATGTTGAGATATAAAATACTTAAATTTAAAGAGCGCCACCTTATGGTCATCACCCAAAACTTTGCACAGAGCCTCAGGGACTCATGGGAAGTGGTACCCTGAGTTTCAAGACATTCGGATACACCAATGTGGAGATATGCAGCACTTCCCATTTAGAACGAAATCTGCAGAAAGTTGTTATTTAATAACTTGAGTATTGTTTGGACTATCAAAATTCTTTTAATAACTTTGTCTTGCGAGGGTCCACAGATGCTGTGTGCAAAGTTTCATGGCAATCGGTGAAATTGCCTGGGAGGAGTTCGAAAAAGTAGGTTTGCGACATTTTGCGAATTTGCAAAAAAAAATGGAGGCGGAAATGGGCCAGGTTTATATCACGAGATTCAGCACAATTCACTGAACGCGTGGATATAAGGTTTTTGAATGTGCGCCAAAGTATATGGGAGTTATGAGCCAAAATGCACTTTCCCTAATAATAACGCCACCTAGAAGTGGAAATTCAGGGGGACAATAGTTAGAGTTTTGGGGTATGTTCAGGCAGTGAAAAATGCAAAAAAAAAAAAAAAAAAAATCAGGAGGAAAAACAATAGGGACCTCACAGGTCTGTGACCTGCTTGGACCCTAATAATACCTTTTATTTATAAGCACCTTTCAGAACACTCAAGGACACTGTACAGCAATAAAACAAAACCATGAAAACACAGATAAAAGCTACACAAAATGAAATGGAACAATACAATTACAGAGAGTATGATATCTTGAACAGGTGGGTTTTAAGTCTAGATTTGAACAGTGGAAAAGAGTCAATGTTATGGTTGTCCGGTGGGAGTGAGTTCCAGAGTTGGGGAGCAGAGCGACTGAAGGCTCTGCTCCCCATGGTACTGAGGCAGGCGGAGGGCACAGAGAGGTGGATGGAGGAGATGTGATGGATGATGCCAGCGGCTAAATTTTGGACCATTTGCAGCTTATGGAGGGTTTTTTGAGGTAGACCGAAGAGGAGAGAGTTTCAGTAATCAATGCAGGAAGTGACGAGGCTGTGAACAAGGATTGAAGTGGTGTGGGGACTGATGGAGAAGCGGAGACAATTTATGTTGCATAGATGGAAGCTGACCAGGTAATATTATTGATGTGAGAATGAAATGATAAAGAGCTGTTGAGGATGAGGATTTTGGTTTTATCACTGTTTAATTTTACTTAGTTTGAGGTGAACCACGATTTTATTTCAGATAAACAGGTAGTGAGGGAGGAGGGTGGGAGGGTGGAAGTTGGTTTGCTGGATAGGTAGAGCTGGGTGTCATCTGCAAAGTAGTGGAAATGGATATTGAATTTGTGGAAGATATTGCCAAAAGGAAGGAGGTAAGCGATGAAGAGGAGGGGCCCCAGGACAGAGCCCTGGGGCACACCTGAAGTAACGGAGAGGGCTGGGATCTGAAGGACTTGAGTTGGATGAACTGAGTGCAGCCTGAGAGATATGAATGGAACCAGTCTAGGGGGGTGTGAGTGATGCCAATGGAAGATAATCTGTTGAGGAGGATGGTGTGAGAGATTGTATCAAAGGCTGCACTCAGATCAAGGAGGATGAGAATAGTGAGTAAACCAGAATCAGCTGTGATGAGGAGGTCATTGGTGATTTTTATGAGAGCAGTTTCTGTGCTATGGTGGGGGGAGGAGTGGATAATGGTGGATATGAAGAGGAGCAGAGAGGAGATGCAGGATTTGACCAGAGCTGTGGGGAGGGAATCTAGCTGACATGTGGAGGGCTTGAATCTGCGGATGAGGTCTGAGATTTCGAAAGCAGCCGGGAGTTGGAAACTGGAGAACGGCTGGCAGTGGGGGAGAAGTTCAGAGGAGGAGAGAAGCGAGGAATTAGAACTTAAATGCTGGTGGATATTGTAAATTTTCTAGTGGAAGAACAGCAGTAGGGAGTCACAGGTGTCCGTTGAGTACAGGTGGATGGGTAGACAGTCTGGGAGTTGGAGAATTTTGTTTAGTAGTGAAAACAATGTCTTGGAGTTACCTTCATTGGAGTAGATTATGCCGGAGTAATAGTCAGTTGGTTTGAGCAATTGAGTCCTTTTTATGTAATATGTGAGCTTTGTGCATTTCTTTATGAACAGTAAGACCAGTTTTTCTATGGAGTCGCTCAAGTTGTCGACCTTTGGATTTCATGGATAAGGGGTAAACTAGGGGACAGTTTGTGAGAAGGTAACAGACCGAGTTTTCACTGGAGCGAGACAGTTGAGAATGTTGTTTAAACCATTATTATATTGAGTAACCAGTTCATCAGGGGTGGAAAAAACAGTCTGGAATCAAGATATTGTCAGTAGAAGAGGAGAGGGTATCCATATTAATGTCCTTAATATTCCAAAATGAGATGAGGCGTGGTGTCTTGGTGATGGAGAGACAGAGTGTGAAATGGTCAATTATGTGGAGTTCATCAGCTGTGCATTTGGAGGGGGTGAGACCAGAACAGCAGATTAAGTCCAGAGTATGACCTTTAGTATGAGTGGGAAAATCAATGAATTGATGGAATCCAAAACTCTTGAGGCACGATGAAAAGTCTCTGGTGAGAGGAAGATTACTATTGTCCATATGAATGTTGAAGTCCCCCAACAATATTACAATTGGAGAGAGAGTGGATAGATGAGTGTGTAGAGTAGCAAAGTCATTTAAAAAGTCATTGTGTGGCTTAGGGGTACAGTAAACTGTAGCGATGATGGTGGGAGTGGGTCCAGACAGTTTACACACGATGCATTCCAATGAGCTGAAGGCAGGCACGGACACAGGCAGGACTTTCCACGTCTCACGGTGAATTATTGTGAGACCTCCACCGCGGCCTAAGCCACGAGGTTGACAGGTGTAAACAAACCCAGGAGGAGTGGAGTCGTTGAGTTGTGAAAAGTCATCGGGTTGTTGCCAGGTTTCAGTCAAACAGAGAAAGTCAAATTTACGGTCAGTGAGGAGATCCTGGATGAGATGTCCCTTCCTCGTGAGTGAGCGGATGTTAAGCAGACCGAAGTTGACAGTGGTGAGTCTTGTTTGAGGGTAGTGTTAGCCAACCAAGCTAGGTGGGCTAACGAGCTGTGGTCAACAACCCAGCCAGTGTTCCTGGGAAGATGATGAGTGGTGGACCAGAAGGATTTTATTGCTTTGGAGTTGTCGAGATGGAAATTCCTGCAAGACCCACGGTGGATGTACCTCCGGCGAGGCAGGAGAGTGATGTATGGGGGAGGTGCAGCGTTGCCTTAAAAGTGTTTAATATGACATATTCAGAGTAGTATTATCATCATCCAATGAAACAGCAACATTGTTTTTCATAATGTCACGTAACCAAAGACAAATAAGGCCCCGTTTGTCTGAAATCACGTGACTGCCTCATTGAGTGATTCGAGTTGCTGAAGAAGGCACGGAAAATACAGGTAGTGTTCTGCATGATCCAAGGTGATTCTGAAGATCGTTACATGCAGAGGATTGAGTGACCCAGTCACACAAGCACTTCCTGTAACTTTTGTGGACACACACACACACACACACACACACACACACACACACACACACTGTATATGTATATATATATATATATATATATATACATATATATACATATGTATATATATTTATATATATAATATATACAGTGGTGGAAAAAAGTTTTCGGACACCCTTAAAATTTTACACAATCTCAAATATTATCATGAAATATTTGTGGAAAAATCTTTTTTGTGTTCCAAAAGGTGTGGCTGCATTAGACAGATACAAACAAATACAAATTATATTTTTTTGTTTATTGTTTACAAGAAAAACTAACCAAACTAAATTCTTGACAGTTTCAATATGTCAGATATAAAAGATAGAAGATATAAAGATAAAAGAAAGCTGGTTGTAGAACAGATACGCAGACAGGAAGAGATGGTAAGGGGTGCAAAGGTAGTGGCCCAGGCTAAGCAGGGACAGTGGTTGAATTGGTAAAGTGTAGAGAAGAGGAAGCTTAGTTGGAGGGACCTGTGGAGTATGGAGGAGAATCGTATTAGATTCCTGGTAGGGGCTACATACGATGTCTTAACAACCCCCCAGAACCTAAAACTGTGGGTAAATGAGGACCCACCATGCCCATTGTGTTCATGCACTGCAACTTTAAAGCATATTTTGTCAGGCCGTAAACTTAGCTTGTCACAAGGCCGATATACATGGCAACATAACCAGGTGTTGAAATGTTTAGCTGCAGGCATCAAAGGGAAACGAAGACAGGTGAATTCAGAAGGTGTTAAGGATAGGAGCTTAGTAATTCAGTTTGTCCGTGAGGGAGAGAAATACAGAAGGGATAAGTTAGTGAGGAGGCAAGGGTGTGGCCGCCTAGAAGGTGCTTGTGATTGGGAAATGCAAGTAGATTTAGGGGGAAAGCTTGTTGTTCCTCAGGAAATAGTCTGTACCAGGCAGAGGCCTGACATAGTGTTGTGGTCAGTCAATGGATAGTTTATTTCATTGAGCTGACAGTTCCTTGGGAAGACTCAGTGGAAGAAGCCTATGAAAGAAAAAAAGCTTAGATATGCAGACTTAGGAGCAGAAGCTGAGCAGCGAGGATGGAAGACTAGGATTTGTCCAGTGGAAGTGGGGTGTAGGGGATTCATAGCAAGATCAGCTGTCTCGCTCCTGGGGGAACTCGGAGTGCAGGGACAGAGTTTGAGGAAGACAGTGAGGGAAATGTCAGATGAAGCAATTAAATGCAGCCAGTTTATCGATTACAGAAGAAATAATGTCAGTTGGGGGCCAGCAGGGGGAACTACTAAGCAGAGCACATAACTCCTTGAGATCAGGTGGAGAGATCCACTTCCTGCCAGGAGAAATACAGGAAGAGGAAGTATTTAAGTGTGGGAGTGGCCTATTGGAATCCATTTTGTTTGAGGCCATGCGGCAAGGTGAGTGTGCTTGCTGATCCTGTAAGTCCAGTGAGCTCCTTTAACTTTAGCTTATATTGTAGTTATGCTATGTAGTGTGTGAAATAGAGTATGGTGAATGTGACAGGAAAGCTAGTATCAGCATTGCTTCTGTCTGGAGCTCGCATGTACGGAGCCTGGGTTTGGTTGAAGGTGGCAGTGCTGTTTGGGCTGAGAAAGCCATGTGTAAGTAAGGAGGAAATCCAGGAAGAGGAAGTATTTAAGTGTGGGAGTGGCCTATTTGAATCCATTTTGTCTGAGACCATGCTGCAAAGTGAGTGTGTTTGCTGATCCTGTGAGTTCATTTATCTCCTTTAACTTTAGCTTACATTGTAGTTATGCTATGTAGCGTGTGAAATAGAGTATGGTGAATGTGCTAGTAAAGGTAGTATCAGCATTGCTTCTACCTGGAGCTCGCATAAAGGGAGCCTGGGTTTGGTTGAAGGTGGCAGTGCTGTTTGGGCTGAGATCACTGTCTAGCCTCCTGGAGGTGTCATTGTTGTGAGGGCTCGTCTTGGGGAGGTAGACTGTACAACCTAACCCGGCGGGGGAGTGTGATAGCCTAACAAGGCTTCCTTCCCTGAAAGGAGGTTCCCACCCGATGACCCCAAAGACATGTTAGTTATCACTGCTCACTGGTCTGCATAGTTAAGTCTTGCCATAATAGCTTATCGTAGGGCTTAGGAGGTTATTCACTGAGTGCTGATCCTTTTTTTTTAGACCACAAACTTCTTGTGTTTATTTGAATTGAATGTCGGTATCAAAGTCAACAAATAACAGAGAATGTGCTCAAAACTAAAGAAAAAATAAATAAACCATCACATCATCAAATTAATATTTAGTAGTCCTGCCACTGGCATGGAGTAGAGCTCTAATCCTGGCTGGCATGTTCCCCACGAGCCTTTCACACTGTTGAGGGGTAATCTTGTCCCATTCTTCTTGAATTACTGCTTTTAATTCTTCTAAATTCTTTTATGCTTTGAAACAGACCTTTTGATAATCCACCACAGATTTTCAATGGGGCTCATGTCTAGGGATTGAGCTGGCCACTCTAACACCTGGATACTGTGCTCCTGCAGCCAAGTTCTACTGGCCTTGGATGTGTGGCATGAGGCATTATCTTGTTGAAACATCCAGTTTTTACCTCGATGGAACAGTGCACGCGCAGAAGGGAGCATGTGGGTTTCCAGAATGGTGCAATACTTGGTACAGTTCAATGTGCCATCACAGACAGTGAGATGACCAACACCAGCAGCACTCGTGCATCCCCAAACCATGATACTGCCTCCACCATGCTTGACAGTAGGTACTGTACATGCTGGAGATAATGCTTCACCTGGCCTTCTGCGTACCCTCACATTAGTAGGAGGAAGATAAAGCTGGAAACTGGACTCATCTGACCACAAAATCTTCTTCCAATTCCTGGCTGTCCAGTTCTTGTGTGCCTGGGCCCAACGACGCCGGGCTAACCTCTGTCTCTCATTGATCAGGGGCTTCTTGATAGCCTTGTAGGACCTTAAGCCATGATCTAAAAGTCGGCCACGTACAGTGTGGCTGGAACACTGGGCACCAGTTTGGTTTGACCACTGCTGCTGAAGCTCCTGTGATGTCATTCGGCGGTTTTGCCTGCACATGTGGATCAGGATGCGATCATTTCTTACTGAAGAAACCCTTGGACCCAGATCTTGGTTTGTCTTCCAAGCTGTTGGTTCGTCTGTATTTCTGCAGAGTGTATCCAACTGCTGAAGGACTGCATCTGCACTTCCTGGCTATCTGGAGGCAGCTGTACCCTTTCTGGCTGAGAATCTTTATCTTCAGGTGTGTTTCCTGCGTTAGGTTCCTTGTTTTAGCCATTTTTGTATCTGAAGAACTTTCAAATGTGCTGGCTTTATGTAGACACGAAGCTTGGCAACAAAAATTGTGTCTTTTAATAAAAAGAACGACCTTCATCACTGGTACCAAACTGACCCAATACCCAAAATTTCTTATGTATTTTTATGGAACCAATCAATTTTAAGTTTTTAATGGCTTTTTTTAGGATTTATTTAGTATTTTGGCTGTGACTGTACTAAAATAAATTGCACTTGAAGACCTAAGAGAGATTCTTAATGCAATATTTCACAAATGCATGGGGTGTCTGAAAACTTTCTTCCACCACTGTATATATATACATATATATATATATATATACTTTACAGCATACGACATCCCTCTGTCCTTTGGACCCTCACAGCGGATAAGGAAAAACTCCCCCAAAAAAACCCTTTAATGGGGAAAAAAAACGGTAGAAACCTCGGGAAGAGCAACTGAGGAGGGATCCCTCTTTCAGACGAGCAACAAATGTCATACAGAACAGATCAACATAACAAATTAACAGTAAACCGTATGACACAATGAGTCAGAGAGAGAGAGAGATGCAGGATAGACGGTAATGGCAGTAGCTTACAATAACATTAATGAAAGTAATAATATTATAATTAATAATAATATATATTAATATCTGATAGTATACATATGTGACAATAATCATATGTGGATAATAACAGTAGAAGTATGACTAATGATAACAGCAGCAGCAGGAGGTATCTGGCAGGACCATGGCAGCAGCACAACCACACACGTCACACTGCCCAGGCACCGCTGCGATATGAGTTAACCTGAGAGACAGTGGAGCACAAAGGCTCCAGAGAAGAAGCCGTTAGTGAAGTTAGTGACATCCAGAATGGCTGAGTTAGCAAGATGCAGTAATAGGACACGAGAGAGAGAGAAGAGAGAGAGGGTGCCTGGTGTATTATAGGGGGTTCTCCGGCAGACTAGGCCTAAGTCAGCCTAACTAGGGGCTGGTACACGGCAAGCCTGAGCCAGCCCTAACTATAAGCTTTATCAAAGAGGAAAGTCTTAAGTCTAGTCTTAAATGTGGAGACGGTGTCTGCCTCCCAGACCGTAACAGGAAGATGATTCCACAGGAGAGGAGCCTGATAGCTGAAGGCTCTGGCTCCTGATCTACTCTTAACCCTGCATTCTCAGAGCGCAGAGTTCTGGTGGGATAATATGGCACTATGAGCTCTCTAAGGTATGACGGAGCTTGACCATTTAGAGCTTTATAAGTTAACAGTAGGATTTTAAATTCAATTCTGGATTTTACAGGGAGCCAGTGCAGAGAAGCTAAAACAGGAGAAATATGATCATGTTTCTTAGTTCCTGTTAGTACACATGCTGCTGCATTCTGAATTAGCTGGAGAGTTTTTAAGGACTTAGAGCTGCCAGATAACAGAGAGTTACAGTAATCCAGCCTAGAGGTAACAAAAGCGTGGACCAATTTTTCTGCATCTTTTCGGGTCAGCATAGGCCTAATTTTCGTAATATTACGCAGATGAAAAAATGCAGTCCGTGAGATTTGTTTTAAATGAGAATTAAAAGACGAATCTTGATCAAATGTTACTCTGAGGTTTCTTACGGTAGTGCTAGAGGCCAGAGCAATGCCATCTAGAGAAACTATGTCATCAGATAAAGAGTCTCTGAGTTGTTTTGGGCCAAGAACAATAACTTCAGTTTTGTCTGAATTTAACATCAGGAAATTGGTGCTCATCCAGGTTTTTATGTCTTTAAGGCAGTTATGAAGTTTAGTTAATTGATTACGTTCTTCTGCCTTCATAGATAAATACAACTGTGTATCATCTGCATAACAATGGAAATTTACCGAGTGATTTCTAATGATGTTACCTAAAGGAAGCATATATAGAGTAAATAGGATTGGTCCGAGCACAGAACCTTGCGGAACTCCAAAACAAACTTTAGTACGTAAGGATGATTCATTATGAACGTGAACAAACTGAAAACGAGTCTCTGCAGCAGAATTTGATGGTCAATTGTGTCAAACGCCGCACTAAGGTCTAATAAAACAAGTACAGAGACAAGTCCTTTGTCTGAAGCAATCAGAAGGTCATTTGTAATTTTAACTAGTGCTGTCTCAGTGCTATGATGCACTCTAAATCCTGACTGAAATTCCTCAAATAAATTATTATCATGGAGAAAATCACACAGCTGGTTTGCGACTACTTTCTCAAGGACCTTTGAAAGAAAGGGAAGATTAGATATTGGTCTATAGTTGGCTAACACCTCTGGATCCAGGGTGGGCTTTTTTAGTAGAGGTTTAATTACAGCTACCTTAAAAGACCATGGTACATAGCATATTAATAAGGATATATTGATCATATCTAATATATGAGTGTTAACTAAAGGTAAGACCTCCTTAAGTAGCCTAGTTGGGATGGGGTCTAAGAGACACGTTGATGATTTAGATGAAGAAATCACTGCAGTCAGTTCTTGAAGAGAAATCGGGGAGAAGCAATCTAAATATATATTAGGTCCTACAGCTGTGTTTGAGGTTAGATAGGTACTATCTGAGGACAGGAGGTCAGGAATTTGGCCTCTAATAGTTAAAATTTTGTCATTAAAAAAGCTCATAAAATCATTACCGCTAAGAGCTAAAGGAATACAAGGCTCAATAGAGCTGTGACTCTCAGTCAGCCTGGCTACAGTGCTGAAAAGAAACCTGGGGTTATTTTTGTTTTTTTCTATTAATGCTAAGTAATAGTTTGCTCTGGCATTGCAGAGGCCCCTCTTATATGTTTTGAGCCTGTCTGTCCAGATTAAACGAGATTCTTCCAGTTTGGTTAATCGCCAATTCCTTTCAAATTTCCGCAATATTTGTTTTAACTTACGGGTTTGAGAGTTATACCAAGGAGTGAACTTTCTTTGCTTTGTTAACTTCTTTTTAAGAGGAGCTACAGAATCGAGTGTTGTTTGCAGCGACCCTACAGCGCTATCGACAAGATGATCAAATCGGGAGAGGTTAAAGTCAGTACGGGAAACCTCTGTTACTGAAGGACTTGGTATTGAATTTAATGACGGAGTAATCATTTCCTTAAATTTTGCAACAGCACTATCTGATAAACATCTAGTATAGTAACTGTTGCTGAGTGGCATGTAACCGAGTAAAAAGAAATCAAAAGTAATCAAATAATGATCCGATAGTGAGGGATTCTGTGGAAAGACTTTTAGGTTATCAATCTCAATTCCATATGTCAGAACTAGATCGAGGGTATGGTTAAAACAGTGAGTGGGTTCATGTACACCTTGACTGAAGCCAAAGGAGTCTAATAATGAGATAAACGCGGTAGCCAGGGAGTCATTATCGAAGTCGACATGAACCTGCGAGCCAGCAGGTTTGCTTCACGGTGTAACTTGCCATAGTAACTGACTAAGGGTTTCGCTGAACTGGCTTTGTGAAACAGAAAACTCAGAGTTTCCCTCATTTCAGAGTTAACCCTGAAGTTAGCAAGGTAACACTGGGTTTTCAGTACTACGAAGCTGGTTCTCTTTTTACCAAGATAAATCACCGTAGTAACTTATGCTGAACAGCTAACCTGCTCTGAAACAGGTCAACTTCAGGGTACTGGATGACAGCCTGTCAACACCCTGACCTCTGACCATAGAGATCACAGAGGAAAAAGTATCCATGGACGAAAGTCTGGAGTGACAGGTTAAAAAGAGTAGCCTATATGTTGTTATAGGTTGGTAGAATCATTTACTTTTTCCAGGGATATATTTCCACTGGTTTTAAGACAGAGCTTCTAAAAAACAATTGTTTACAACACTAAAACAGTTTTAGCACTATTTGAAAAAATTATGTTTATTTTATTCCGCAGTGACAGTGCTGCTACTTTTACACTCTGATTCCATCACTGCAGCTCAAAATAACATAAGACACATGTGCGATGAGAACTAGGATGAAACAGATGTTTTATATGTAAAATACTCAACACACTGTTCATCAGCTCCTGTTATTATAAATGCCACATTGCGGTCAGACAGACCTCATCATCCATTAACTACTTTCCCACTCTTTACTTCAACAGTCTGGTGTTACTTTAACGTATTTTATGTGACATTCAGAGTAGTATTATCATCATCTAACTAAAAAGCAAAAAATAGTGATGTTGCGTGCTGTGCCGATGCTTCGAAGCGTGTGTCGAGTAAGTGTTTCGGCGATGTGCGTATTGAGGCTTGTATTGTTTCAGACAAGTGATGTCACTGATGACATCCAAAGCTTCACAGCCCGGCTGTACCACGTGACTGGTTCGGGAAGCGGTTCAGATTTTGGTGCGAGGTTTTGACAGAAGTGACACAGAGCACGAATATTACCCCTTTTGCCTTTATTATATTATATGGCACTACACCACAATACAATTTTTGTCCAAATGATTGGTTTATACACATAGGATGCATCCACAAAACAATAACAGTTCATCATACATGTATGTGATACATTATAGTCATAATATACTCACTAGAAAATACACCATATTGATATATGCTCATATATTTTTTATTATATTCTATTATTATTATTGTTATTGTTATTATAAATAGTCATTCCAATCAGCCGTTACTGACACAAAATTCCGTGTATCACAGATTACATGGTTAAGATCACAGCTGCCTGTTTTACACAGTTTGGCCAGCAGGTGGTTTCATGTGCACCACCTGTTTCATGTGGTGTTTTCAATGTCTCTAGATGACCCCTTTCAAGATTATAGCTTAGCATTTGCATCCCACACTAATGACGTGTTTCTGTCTCATCACCCTCTCGCTACTGTTTCATCTCATATTATAAGAAGTAGTCTTATCTGATGATGACACAACCATGATCCTTTTACATGAACACGCTCATGGCTGGATAGGAAAAGAGTTGACTGAGCTGATACCTGCACTACGAAGCCAGTTCAGCTTACCCAGGATATCTTCTTGCTATCTGGTTTGACTAATCCTAACATTGGCCGTCTGGATAACAGGTACTACAAAGCTGGTTATCAACTAGTTCAGTCAACTCTGGGTTTTGCTATCCAGCCATGAGCACGTTCATGTAAAAGGGGCAGGGATGATGATTACCAGCGTTATCATCACAACCATGAAAGAAGTAGGCCGCTTCATATAATATGAGATGAAACAGTAGCAACAGTGTTTTGTTGGTGAGACAGTAATATGTCAGTGGTGGGGCATGAAAACAACAGACTGTAATCTAAAAAAGGGAAGATCTAGACACATTGAAAACACCATCCAAAACTCACTGTTATCTGAGGCTTAAATTACGTGCAGGTATCTTGGAGCTATGGGATCTATGTCACATTAGTATAGAGTATTTTTTGCTGTTCATTTCTATGTGACTGAAATGTTACATTTCTATACTGAACAAAACTATAAATGCAACACTTTTGTTTTTGCTCCTATTTTTCATGAGCTGAACTCAAAGATCTAAAACATTTTCTATACACACAAAAGACTATTTCCCTCAAATCTTGTTCACAAATCTGTATAAATCTGTGTTAGTGAGCACTTCTCCTTTGCCGAGATAATCCATCCCACCTCACAGGTGTGGCATATCAAGATGCTGATTAGATAGCATGAATATTGCACAGGTGTGCCTTAGGCTGGCCACAATAAAAGGCCACTCTGAAATGTGCAGTTTTGCTTTATTGGGGGGGGTCTGGGGCTGTCAGAAAATCAGTCAGTATCTGGTGTGACCACCATTTGCCTCGCACAGTGCAACACATCTCCTTTGCATAGAGTTGATCAGGTTGTTGATTGTGGCCTGTGGAATGTTGATCCACTCCTCTTCAATGGCTGTTCGAAGTTGCTGGATATTGGCAGGAAGTGGAACACGCTGTCGTATATGCCGATCCAGAGCATCCCAAACATGCTCAATGGATGACATGTCCGGTGAGTATGCTGGCCATGCAAGAACTGGGATGTTTTCAGCTTCCAGGGATTGTGTACAGATCCTTGCAACATGGGGCCGTGCATTATCATGCTGCAACATGAGGTGATGGTCGTGGATGAATGGCACAACATTGGGCCTCAGGATCTCGTCACCATATCTCTGTGCATTCAAAATGCCATCAATAAAATGCACCTGTGTTCGTTGTCCATAACATATGCCTGCTCATACCATAACCACACCGCCACCATGGGCCTCTTGATCCACAACATTGACATCAGCAAACCGCTCACCCACACGACACGCTGTCTGCCATCTGCCCTGAACAGTGAAAACCGGGATTCATCCGCAAAGAGAACACCTCTCCAACGTGCCAGACGCCATCATATGTGAGCACTGGCCCACTCAAGACGAACTGCAGTCAGGTCGAGACCCCGATGAGGACGACGACCATGCAGATGAGCTTCCCTGAGATGTTTTCTGATAGTTTGTGCAGAAATTCTTTGGTTATGCAAACTGATTGTTGCAGCAGCTGTCCAGGTGGCTGGTCTCAGACGATCTTGGAGGTGAACATACTGGATGTGGAGGTCCTGGGCTGGTGTGGTTATACATGGTCTGCAGTTGTGAGGCCGGTTGGATGTACTGCCAAATTGTCTGAAACGCCTTTGGAGACGGCTTACGGTAGAGAAATGAACATTCGATTCACGGCCAACAGCTCTGGTGGACATTCATGCAGTTAGCATGCCAACTGCGACATCTGTGACATTGTGCTGTGTGATAAAACTGAACATTTCTGAGTGGCCTTTTATTGTGGCCAGCCTAAGGCACACCTGTGCAGTAATCATGCTGTCTAATAATCATCTTGATATGCCACACCCGTGAGGTGGGATGGATTATCTTGGCAAAGGAGAAGTGTTCACTAACACAGATTTAGACAGATTTGTGAACAATATTTGAGGGAAATGGTCTTTTGTGTGTATAGACAATGTTTGAGATCTTTGAGTTCAGCTCATGAAAAAATGGGAGCAAAAACAAAAGTGTTGCGTTTATATTTTTGTTCAGTGTAATAACGAGAGCCAGTTCATGGATAGTTTTACTAATAAAATACCTGTTTTATCCTAGTTCTTATCACACGTCTCATCATGTTGAGCTGCAGTGATGAAATCAGAGTGTAAAAGTAACGCCACTGTCAGCAGTCACTGCGGGCTAAAGTTAACTTAATAATTTCAAATCTTGCAAAAATCATGTGTTTAGTGTGTAAATGATATCTCCATTTGTTTAAAGCTCTGTTTTAAAACCAGTGGAAATAGAGCCTTGGAAATATTAAATGATTCTACTGACCTATAACAGCATGTAGACTCGTCTTTTTTAACGTCTCTCGACTTTCATTCATGGATGCTTTTTTCTTCAGTGATCTGATTGGTCAGAGATCTGTATGTTGACAGGTTGTGATCCGATACTCTGAAGTTAACCTGTTACGGAGTAGGTTAGCTGGTCAGCACAAGTTGCCAGGGTGATTTATTTCAGTAAAAGGAGAACCAGCTTCATAGTACTGAAAACCCAGAGTTAACCCTGAAATTACCTTGCTAACTCCAAATCCTGCTTCGTAGTACAGGCCTCTTGTTCCCTTCTGCCAGTCCTCCTGTGTGCCAGCAGCTGCTGAACCTGCACACCTGAACCACATCTACAATCAAGCCACTGCAGCATAAAACCCCAGTTAAGACCCTTCAGGCTTTGCCGTATTGTTTAGTCTTCACTGCAGGATAGACATTATGGCCAGTTTCTAGGTTTTTGTGCTTTTCGGACATCAATTCACACTTTGTTCTATGTCTCAGGTTCACCATGCTAGCCTCAACCATAATCCCCCCCATCCAGCCTCATTCTCATCTTCTACTTACAGATTTGGACTGCTCTGCCTTCAACCAATCTGCCTGCACTGCTTTACCATTCCCAGCCCACCTCAGCCATCATTTCATTCAAGCCTTTACCTCCACTTCTTCAAACTACAATAGACTGC